>CAIGQQ010031590.1:0-12175 GCA_903798035.1 Danio albolineatus
ATAGATAGATAGATAGATAGATAGATAGATAGATAGATAGATAGATAAAAAGATAGATAGATAGATAAGCAATTCCATGCAAATGTCAACCTTGCCATGAAAAAAATTAAGTTGTCAACAAAATAGCGAAACCCTTTTATTTTTTTGTGTATTCTTGTACTTTACAGTGCTGTACAAATACTCAAAAATGTCTCGTTCAGTGTTTTCAAACTATTATATTTGATTTACCAAAGTCACACAAGTGGAAATTTCACATCCGTCACGTCCATAACACAGAGATGTCACATCCATAACGAAGCTTTTTCCTCATAAATGCAAAAATGTAAATTAAATTTAAATCAATCATGTTTGTTCTATAGAGAGCCGACTCTTATCCTTTAGATGAGCATTAATTCTTTTGGGTTTGTGCAGTTTAATCCACAGAATTTCTACAAGTATCTTGTATACTGTAAACTCACAGACTTTTTTCGTCACATCTATAACGCATGTTTATGTCCCTCATTTAAATTATATAAAAAATGTTATACAAAATTATTTTTCTGATCCCATAATTCTGTGTATATTTGTTTTGGAAAATATAAACAGATGTTTCAATATAATGTTAACATATACCATAACGCTGGAATTGCTCATATAAATAATTATGTAACAAAACAGTTTTGTATAGTTTTGTTTCTCTGTATGTGTGTATCACATATACATAATAAATATAGACAGTACACACAGATAAATTATGTTAAAACACACTTTTATTTTTGAAGTGATTAACCGTGATTTATCTTTGGCCAGCATTAGTTATTAACTATAATTTTCTTACTACTATAAATGTTTACAATGGAGTTTTTGCTGCTTAATATTTTGTAAAAACATTTGTCAAGATTATTTGAAAACAAAGTAACAGCATTACAGAAAAGAGCAGCATTAAACTGAATGACAACCTGTTGTAATGTTTTAAATGTTTTACTGTGAATTTTGAATGTGATACATTCATTTCTATTAAAAGCAGGCACGTTAACCTATGCCATTTCAATTGCAGTATAGCATTTTTTTTCTCAGAAATATTAAGCAGCACAGCTGTTTTCAACATTGGTAATGAAGAAAAATAAACGATCTTATTAGAATGACTACTGAAGGGTCATGTGATACTTCATAGTAGCATCACGTAAAATAATTGTAAACATATTAGAAAAGAAAACAGCTAGTTTTGAATGGTCAAACCATTTCATAATATTGGTTTTCATTATATTTTGGTGTTTAGATCATTTGAGCTCACAGTTTAACATGCTCAACCAAATCGCCAACACTGACATTTCCGTCCATACTCTGACGTTGCTTTCTAATCATAAATTTGACACATTTTCCTCAAATGTGCGTTCAAATTGTTCCACTCCGTCCTGGATAATGAAGGATTCGCGACAGCTGCTCTCCATGGTGCTGAAACTCAGGTGCGCGCGCTTCCGCCTGGGCTCAGCTCAGGTCATCCGCCACGCGCTTCCTCCAACGTCGTCATCATATTCGCGTACTTCTCTCAATGACAGTTTCCCAAACACGTTGACGATTACGTATTTAATACAGGTGATTCACAGTATTAAGTCGTAGCTCATTTCTTTGGGTATTATAAGGCATTAAAACGCAAACCTAAATGTTTATATATTCTACATTACGATACATGCCTTTGATTTAGATATGTTTTTGTGATAAAAATAATAAAATGTCTGAAAATGCTAACTGTAAACAACTCCCCCAAGTCAACGTTCAAAACGAACAAACGTTAATTCTAGCATTTTCTTCTTAAGTAGTGAATAGTTCAACAAGTCAATCATCTGAGTGCCAACATAAAAACAAATGTAGATAATCTAATGGAAGGATGGTGTTCGTCACAATGTTTTTTTCTGTCTTGAGTGCTAACAGAAGCCCAAGGTGAGTTTGAAGGCCCTACCTTTATAGATGAGTATTCATCTCAAGCGCAGGGGCGAAGCAGCTGTCGCCATGTTGACGTCTCCGTTTATTTCCATTCCGCAAGCTCGAGGTCCACCCAAAACACAACGAACTCCGAGCATGACACCATTTACACGGCCATTCCCAGAGTTTTGTGTCAAAAAACATCGCCCGTGGCTACAGCAGCTCTACATTTCCAGCCCTGACGACACCGACTGAGAAACCGAGATTGATGTAATTCCGCGTAACGAGAAGCCCACCCAAAGGGTTAAACGGTGTCTAGGCGACAGAGAAAACGTCTCTGGGCGTGCCTTTTTTTCAATAACCAAAAATGTCTACGATGTACACCCGTTTCGAAGGTATATGGGTTCACATTACCACCGCGAATTGTCACCTATTGGTGTCCTCGGATTGTGTTTTTCACCCCCTTCTCGTGCGCGACGGTGGGTGGGTGTGGAAATGTGAGGGAAGGAGGGGGTCGCGTTTGCTCCTCTTTTCAATGACAATCATTATCAATGTAATTAATGTGCTGGGTGGAAATGCCAACGTCTTGTGAAATTCTCAAAACAAGAGGGATTATCTTATTAAGCCATAAACAGTCGACCGCAGCCCTCCGTTCAAGAGACATCTCCCTAATTTTGGCAGATCAGCCAATTTCAGCACCAACATCATCTCCATAGGCAACCGGCGGACAGAAACCCAAACATCTGTCCGGTACACTGACAAATCCCGTGTAAAAGCCTTGATACGCGATAATACCAGCGATCCAAATCCTGTTTAAACTCCTTATACGTGTCTGGATGATCCCAATTACTGTGCAAACATATGCCTCAATTTCTCTTCAAAAGAACACGATTAACTATTGTGTTTTACGTGATTTGATCATAATCCCATTCTGTTTGATGTAGAGCAGCCAGAGGGTGACCTTTAAATGAATGCATCATCATATTCTCCATTTGGACATTAAGTCCTAATCACCAACTGTCTTCTGGCCAACCGAACACTTCTTTTTTAAAGAAAAGGCTTGTTTATATCAGTTCAACAGTAATATGTTTACAATCCTAGCCCTTGATATTATATCTACAGAGTTAGAAAGCAGAAATATGATTTTCATATAGCAGGCCTTTCTAGACGTTTCTCAATTGATCTTTACTTACCATAGCAATGCCTGTCAGGCTCGAACCTGGATGGCGGTGATTTCCAATAACGTTTCACCCCCGTTAGTTCCTTCTATTGTGTTTTTCCTCCTAGTAAAAGGCGACTTGTTGTCAAAACAGGCTGAGGAGACGCGGCGATGTTTTTATCCATTGAAAGGCGCTCTCAGCTGTCGCTCGTCTTCCCAAATATCACGGATGATAGTCGCTTCCGGTTATCGGTGGCTTGGGTGGTGGGAGTGACGCGTGCGTGAGCCTCACGACTCGATTCCAGAGTCAGAGCGCAGAAACCGCCAGAAACCGCACGTGAAGTCCCGGTTGACGCTACGAAGACACCGGGGTGAGACCCGGTCGCACAGAGGGTAAATTAATACCGGTTTGAAGCGTTTCCCCTCTTCTGTATACGTGCTAGGTAACAGGTAGCCTATACTTTATTAGCATTTGTTGCATCAGTTACCTCAGGTTAATAAGGGGAGACCCGGTTCAGATGACAATGTTATCTAATTAAGATAAATTATAATTTGTATAGCAATTACGCACAAATTCACTGAAACTAAGCTGTTGCAAACAATTTATTTGTGTTGAATTTAAACAAACAAATTAAATGTAGTAATGTTTAACTTTAATTGTTTTTTTTTTAAATTTAGCCCAAACAAATTGTTTACAGCCATATTGTTGCATATTTGTTTTCCCTCTATTTTTTTTCTCAGTGATTAAAATTTTGTTAGTCCAAGAAGAAGTTTTTGGCTCCTAAAATCCATTTTAAATGTTATTATTACTTGTACGTCATATATTTTTGTGGGTTACTTGATATATTTTACACTATTTTTGTGGTTCATTAACGGTTTTATAATTATTACTCATTCATTCATTTTCTTTTCGGCTTAGTCCCTTTAATAATCTGGGGTCGCCACAGCGGAATGAACCGCCAACTTATCCAGCATATGTTTTACGTACCCATACACACTTATTCACACTACGGACAATTTAGCCTACCCAATTCACCTATACCAGGTCTTTGGACTTGTGGGGGAAACCGGAGCACCCGAAGGAAACCTACACAACCACGTGGAGAACATGCAAACTCCACACAGAAATGCCAACTGACCCAGCCGAGGCTCGAACCAGCGACCTTCTTGCTGATAGTGCCACCCACTACGCCACCATGGCGCCCTATTATCATTACTATTACTAGTATTATTGTTATTTTACTTTGTTCAGTGAGCTATAAAACTATAAAAACTGGATTAAAATATTATATATTACTATAAACTACTAGCATGCAATTTCAACAAGTGTCAGAATCATTCATTTACTTTCTATTAAAATAGCTCAGGTATATTTATTCATTATAAATATTCATTTAAAAGTATTAAAAGTAAAAAATCATTCATTCATTCATTAATAAATGAAATACATTTGCTATTAACATTGCATATTCACACTGGTTTTCTCCATAAAATATTAAATAAGATTTCAAGCTGCAACTGGGGTCTAAGTAGGTTAAAGCTATGTGTTATAGATCATTTCAATGTGGTCATGTCATTGGCCCATGAACATTTCCTGCTTGTTATCAAACTATTTCATAACTGTAACAAGAGGCGATTCAATCATAACTTAATGTTAAAATGGCTATTATAACATTATTTATCAATATGTGGCTCTCTTTGGATTCTCGGAAGCTGTAGAATCTAAAAATGTAAAACAGGAAATGCATTGGAACCATTGCTATTGTTTACATTCCTCAAAATGGTCTATAATGCACAGAGGTCAGTGCAGACCAATCATTTAGCTTCATGATGAGACCTCAGTGTATTGGGAGTGTTTATTTGTTTCCATTACACATATTTTTTGTTTGTTAGTAAGCCCTATGTTTTGTATTTTTTGTTTTGTTTGTTTGTTCAATTGTTGTTTTTCTGCCTTTCAGTAGCAATTTTCTTCAATTTATTAATTACTAAGGAACATAGTTTAAAAGAAAGTTTAACAAACGTAAAAACTATCTTGTATGTCTTGTAGATAAGTAAATTAGTAGGCCTACTTTTTTATTATCCTTAATTAATCCCTTTCGAATGTTACACAGCAAATTGTGAGGTGTTGAATTTCTGGTGTAAGCCCCTGTAGTGTTATAGTGTTAAAATCCAAGTGTACATTTACGTTTTTAACACTGATGTGGGGGTAAATTGTGATGTTTAACAGCATGCATTTCTGCTGTTGCCTTTCTATACTCCTCATCGGTGTTAATTGTTCAGATTTGAGAGATGGCATTCGTGTGTTTAGTAAAATTACTGATATAATTGTATTTGACAGTCAGTATTTTTTACTGACTTGTGAATTTGAAACAGTACACAGCAAATTTGCCAGTGTACATTTTACACCACAGGTGTTGAATTTAACCCTTTTCTGGTGTCTATATGGTGTGGTTCTGGAGTCCCACCAGCCAAGTGTCCAGGTTACACTTTCAAAAGTGTTGAATATATATATACCTCTGCAGTGTAAAATATATACACTTTTAAAGGTGTAACCTGGACACTTGGCTGGTGGGACTCATATAGACATCAGAAAAGCGTTAAATTCAACACCTGTGGTGTAAAATGTACACTAGCAAATTTGCTGTGTACTGTTGATGTAATAATGCTTGTGCTGTTGAGACACATGCGCTAGTATGAGAGGTTGTTTGTGAAAAACTGATAAAAATTGTTAGTTTTTTTTTTTTAGATTTTACATTTTAGTCAATCATTATTAGATCTTCTTTATCTGAAATGCTATATTCTATATTATATTCTCATTATATGCCATTCTCAGACTACAACAGGCTATTCTGCTACATTCTCATTCGACACATGTAAATATAAACAATGATCTACATTTATATTCACCTTATAATAAAGTCCATATGTTCTCTTAAAAGATTTTTAAAAAAAGAAAGTTTCAGAAAATGATTAAAATAATTTAACACTCAGTCAATCTAGATCTACATCTTTATCTTTATCCAGGACAACTTTAGTAAAGAAGACCATTGTGATATATAGTATAGGGACTGAGACTGTTCATTCTTCAAAGCCCTAAATTCACCAGACACGGTCGAAATGAATAATCCTTATCCATGCTTGAAAGAGGTTGCTGGCGCGCGCTGCACCTGAGGCATGGGAGAGGCGCGCGGACCCAAACAATGCGCGCGCGCCCCCTACCGACACCAAGGAGCAATAGCAGCGGCGACACTTTCCCTTTCGCATGAAGCTGCCTTCATTAATTGCTAAGAAACTTGTCTTCAGATGTTCATTAGGTGTTTGGCATGGATGAATGCACTGGTAAATTTGTATAGTGTCAGTCTCGAAAATAAACACTCAGAAAAGCGCAGTGATTTAGAGCATTACCGCGACCGCTCGTGCCTGCGCGCCGCGCCTCCGCAGGGCTCGTGCTGATGCATGACGCATCGCGCCGGTTTTGACATTCGCTGAGCTCCCCTCATTAGGCGCTCTCGCCCGCGGGGTGTCATCTATGAGGAGTCACAGACTGAAGGATCACCAGTCCTCCGAGTGGACAGAGCACGGCTAAACTCTCTCAGTGGAGCAGCTGGCGGTGTGACACCAGTGTTTACCCTGCAGAACAAACCGATAAATACGTTCAGTTACAGCTTACAGTCCTCACACAAACAACAAGCATTCAGAAATAGCCTTGTAGATATAAGCTAAACTTTTGGAAATGTATAGGCATACATAAAAGTAGTGTTTTTTTGCAGCAGGTGTCATTTCGGTGTGAGAACGTTTGGTCCTTTGGACGTTTTTTGTTGTGATGTCAGGGCGAATTTTATAGCTTAGTTAGCAGCTAGCATTTAGAGCACAGTCTGTTTGCTTAAAATTAATTTTAAGGCCTACAGTATCTTACATATTTTGAGGTTAATCTATAGTTGGCCTATGCTCACACCTTTGCCTTAATTGACAACTACAGCCTAGAAGTAAACTACAAGTATTAAATGTTGGACTCACAAATAACACAAATTTACCTTGAATTTAACCGTCAGACTCACGTGCCTCCTGTTTGCATAAAGGCAGCAAACGCTCTATTAGATTAAACAAGTGGAAAGGATATTAATATTTGAACTTTTTTGATTATTATTTTGTTATTTTGATTATTGTTTTAATAAATTAAGAACCATATTCAGCATTATTAAGTCATACATCTAGTCATAATCAAATATATAGCAACAAAAACACGAAAACTGTAGAACTCTTACATAAAACGTACACTTTCCTCCACCATTCTATGCACCATCCCTCCCACCTCCCAACCCCTTCCTATTTTCTGAGGCCTAGTAAGCAAAGATGAATCAAGACACAGATAAATAAATAGTGAACAAATTGAAAATAAATAAAAAGATATAATAAATATTTGGGTAAATATAGAAGAAGAAAATGTAAAGTAAATACTAAAAGTCTCTCTTTCCCTTTTGAAATTTCAGTCAGCAGGTCCTGAAATGTTAAGGCTCTCAATGACAGACAGTATGGGACTCCATGTTTTGTTATACATTGGTATTTTAATATAAATATTAATACTCATTCATTTTCTTTTCAGCTTAGTCCCTTTATTAATCCAGGGTCGCCACAGTGGAATGAACCGGCAACTTATCCAGCACATGTTTTACGCAGCGGATGCCCTCCCAGCCACAACCCATTTCTGGAAAACATCCATACACACTCATACACTACGGACAATTTAGCCTATCCAATTCACCTGTACCACATGTCTTTGGACTGTGGGGGAAACCGGAGCACCCGGAGGAAACCCACGCGAACGCAGGAAGAACATGCAAACTCCACACAGAAACGCCAACTGACCCAGCCGAGGCTCGAACCAGCGACCTTCTTGCTGTGAGGCAACAGCACTACTGTACCTACTGCGCTACTGCATCGCCAATATTAATACTATCAAATACTATTTATCTTAAAACTACAATGACATCTTTTTATTAGAAACAATTATTATTTGCTAATATATAGAATATTCTTAACTAAATGTAAAGGCTAAGGACAGTAACACTAACACTTAAGTGACACCGAACACGCCTTCATTAGAAAGAGTGCGCCAAATATTTCTTTCTACACACACACACACGTTAGGTTTTCATGTTCTATGGGGACCCATTGATGTAATGATTTTATACTGCACAGTATTTTATATATTTTGCCCTCTTACACCCTTAACACTTACCTCAATATAAAACATCTTGCCGTTTTACATTTATCTTTAAAATAGCTCATTCTGATCACTGTAAAAATGCTGGGTTCTACACAATTTCTTCATGTTGTCCCAGCACAAAACAATAAAGCTAACTTAACTGTTTTTACAAATTTAAGTAGACTGAACATAAATCAATTAAGTTGTCCCAAAAATACTTAAAAATGTGTTGTTTTAGCTCATTTTAAATAAGTAGTTTGAACAAGCAGCAAAAGAGTAGCGAAGACTTTATGAATTTTTTCAGCGATAAAATAGAAGGCTTTAGACAAAAAATAGATGTTAAACTCTCTGCACCGCCTTATACTTCAGATCCAGTAAACATTCCACTGAATCAAATTAGCCTACAGTGCTTCAAGATCATAGAACAGGAAGAGCTAGATAAAATTATAAATAGTTCTAAACCAGCTACGTGTGTGCTAGACCCAATTCCAACAAAATTACTGAAAGAATTGCTACCTGTAATAGGAGAACCTCTTCTTAACGTTATCAACTCTTCTTTGTCATTAGGCCATGCTCCAAATTCTTTCAAGCTCACTTTATTAAGCCTATTATTAAGAAACCACAACTGGACCCCTGCAACTTAGCTAATTATAGGCCTATTTCAAATCTTCCATTTATGTCTAAAATACTAGAAAAAGTTGTTTCTGCCCAATTATGCACCTTTCTGCAGATAAACAATGTTTTTGAGGTGTTCCAGTCAGGTTTCAGGCCTCATCACAGTACAGAAACGGCATTAGTGAAAATAACCAACGATCTACTCTTAGCTGCTGACCAGGGGTGCATCTCGCTGTTAGTTCTACTAGATCTTAGTGCCGCATTTGACACCATTGACCACAATATCCTCATAGATCGCTTAAACTCCACAGGTGTCCAGGGAACGGCTTTACAATGGTTCAAGTCATACTTCACTAACCGTTACCAGTTTGTGAATATTAATGGACAGCCTTCACAAGTCAGGCCAGTAAAGTATGGGGTGCCTCAAGGATCAGTTTTAGGCCCTTTGCTGTTTACAATATACATGCTGCCCCTGGGAGACATTATTAGAAGACACAGGATCAGCGTTCACTGTTACACAATAATCACTGTTTCACTGTGACTTCAAGGTTCCATAATCCTAGACCACGCTGTATCCTGAGTAGCTGTTTGGTGCATGGTGGAGAAGCAAGCATGAGACTGATTCCTGTGACCCTCCAAGGACAGACAAGCCTCGAGTTCTCCAACCTCCGGCGCCTAGACTGCAGCTCTGCACAAGACGTCTGGCCTTAGGAGAAATGGTCGTGCCCAACTGAGCCTGGATTCTGTTTTTTTTTTAATTCTTCGATTTCGCCAATTGGTGAAGTTTTTTTTTTCCTCGCTGATGTCGCCACTGGCTCGCATGGTTCAGGACTTGTAGAGCTTTGCACCAATGGATAACTCTTCAGTGTTTGGACTCTCAGTAGTGAATATTAAACCACACTGAACTGAACTGAACTCCAACACTAAAAACTGGACTGACACTGTTTCAATTTACTATAACCTTCTATGTGAAGCTGCTTTGGCACAATCTACATTGTAAAAGCGCTATACAAATAAAGGTGAATTGAATTGAATTGAATTGAGTGTATAATTTATGAGCCATTTTCCTCATATAGGGGAAAAAATGTCCCCACAAGATCAAAAATGACTGGTATTGCTATACTTGTGGGAACATTTGGTCTCCACAGTGTGATGAATACCAGGACCAAACATACACACACACACACACACACACACACACACACACGGTCAAGGTTTCATCGCAACAATTATGTAACGTTTACACAAAAAGGGCTTAAGTCACTGACACGCACACACACACACACACACACACACACACACACACACACACACACACATTGAGGTGCCAGTACAGGCACATGGTCTGAAATGCAAACAGGCACATGAGAAAAGACTCAAGGTCTGTCTTCTCTCCGCTGGTCAGAGGATGTGTGAAATAAACAGTCCACTGAGAGATGGCATTGTGACCTGCACTGAGGCGACTGAGGTCATGTTATCAACGTCAAATGTAAACACGTCTCCACACAAGGCTATATTTGCACATTTTGTCTTGTGTGTGTGTGTGTGTGTGTGTGTCACTTTGATACAATGAAACCTCAGTCCTTTCAGTGACTTAAGCCCTTTTTGTGTAAACGTTACATAATTGTTGCGATGAAACCTTGACCGTGTTCGTGGGGAAGAGAAGAAACCATTTTAGTGTTTAAGGAGAGACTCTGCAAGTAAAATAAATGCTGAATAATAAAAAAGAACTCCTGACATGTAGCTAAGTATCCAAGTCCTCCACTGATGAAAAAGAAGCGCCAGCTTGGTTTAATCGTTCTGAGTGAAGAAGGCAGCAATCTGATGATGGTTAATATGCAGTGTGTTGGGCGCTCTGTGTTGTTTTTTCACTCTTTCTTTTTATACATAATAAATTAAAACAAAAGATGGGTTAAGGGGCAACATGGTGGCTCAGTGGTAGCACTGTCACCTTACAGCAACAAGGTCGCTGGTTCGAGTCCTGGCTGGGTCAGTTGGCACTTCTTTGTGGGGTTTGCGTGGGTTTCCTCCGGGTGCTCCGATTTCCCCAACAGTCCAAGGACATGCGCTATAGGGGAACTAAATAAACTAATGTGAGTGAATGAGTGTGTATGGATGTTTCCCAGTACTGGGTTGCAGCAGGATGGGCATGCGTAAAACATATGATGGATAAGTTGGCGGTTCATTACGCTGTGGCGCCCCCTGATAAATAAAGGGACTAAGCCAAAGGAAAATTAATGAATGAAAATGTTAAAATAGCCATAACACAAAAAAACGTGTTGTAATCACAATTTTTTAGTGTACTGTGTTTTTCCTCCAAAGTGCTATTATAAGTGCTTCTTTTGTCTAACTGTATATTCATTTTCTGTAGATTTACTGTAAACAAACTTAAAGGCGATTTTCTCAAGATATTTTTTTCTGCTGCACCGAGCTATAAATATTCACAGTTGCAGCACATACTGTACATAGACCAGACTTCAGTTTTATTCATATCTGTGTGATTTAACAAAAATTCTGAGGTATATGTACACACAAAATTTCCATAGTTATATTAAAAAATATTGTTTTTTAAATGTAAAATATATTATTTTTCTCAATTAAGGAGTGACAAAATACTAACACAATTCTCTCTGTAAAATATTTGACTCTAATACATGTCACAAAAAGAAACACAAAATAATATACAACAGTTATTTAAAAAATGTGAAAATGTGTAATTTTTCTCAATTATGGAGTGACAAAAAATTAACAAAATCCCCTCTGTAAAAATATTTTAAAAAATAATCTGAAAAAATATGACTCTAATATGTAAAAAAATACAAATTTTGAACCTGACTTCATCCAATATCCAGAATTTTATGTTAGGAGTCTATGCAAATTAGTGCATATTTAATGACTTAATGAACGTTTTGCATATTTATTCATTCATTCATTCATTTTCCTTTGGCTTAGTCCCTTTATTCATAAGGAGGTTGCCACAGTGGAGCAAACCGCCAACTTACCCAGCATATGTTTTACAAAGCGGACGCCCTTCCAGCAGCAATCCAGTACTGTGAAGCACCCATACACAGTCATTCACACACATACACAACAGACAATTTAGCTGACCCAATTCACCTAGGGCGTATTTCTATGGACTGTGGGGGAAACCTGAGGTCCTGGAGGAAACCCACACCAACATGGGGAGATCATGCAAACTCCACACAGAAATGCTAACTGACCCAGCCAAGACTCCAACCAGCGACCTTCTTGCTGTGAGGCAACAGTGCTAACCACTGAGCCACAGTGTCACT
>CAIGQQ010031591.1:0-28544 GCA_903798035.1 Danio albolineatus
TTCGAAATTGCATAAAGACATGGGTATGACCTAGTTGTACTCGTTTATGGTGGTTTACAAAGACATGCCTTCTGTCCTCATAATTCAGAACTTTTAAAAATTTCACTTTTATACTTTTATGAGGATATGTAAATGTATAAAGAATGGGTTTGACCTAGTAGTACTTGTTTAAAGTGGTTTACAAATACAAGCCTTGTGTCCTCATGATTCCAATCTCTTAAAAATAATACTTCTATTAGGATATGTAATTATATAAAGACATGGGTATGACCTAGTTGTACTTGTTTAAAGTGGTTTACAAAGACATGCCTTGTGTCCTCATAATTCAAAACTTAAAAATAATACTTTTATTAGGATATGCAATTGTATAAAGGCAGTTTGACCCATATGTACTCTTTTAAGGTTGTTTACAAAGACAGTCCTTGTGTCCTCATAATTATTATTTTTAAAAATACTTATTTCTAAGAGTATTTATATGAAATTGTATAAAGACATGGGTATGACCTAGTTGTACTCTTTTAAGGTGGTTTACAAAGGCATATATTGTGTCCTCATAATTTAAACCTTAAAAATTATTCTTTTAATAGGATATTTAATTGTATAAAGGCGGGTATGACCCATTTGTACTCTTTTAAGGTGGTTTACGAAGACAATCCTTGTGTCCTCATAATTTAATTTTTTTAATATAAGGATGTATTTGAAATTGCAGAAAGACATGCATTGAGTCCTCATAATTCAAAACTCTTAAAATACTTAACTTTTATACATTTATGAGGGTACAAAATTATATAAATATATAGGTATGACTTAGTTGCACTCTATTACGGTGATTTATAAAGACATGGATTGTGTTCTCATAATTCAAAACTCTTAAAAATCATACTTAAGGAATTTTGATATTCAAATTTTATGGTTGTGTTTAGGGGTAGGGGTAGTGTAAGGTCATATAATATTTGGTTTTTACAGCATGAACTACATTATCCCTATGGAGAGTACTCATACTTGTGTGTGTGTGTGTGTGTGTGTGTGTGTGTGTGTGTGCGCTTGTGCGTGTTTGTTTTCCAGCCCATTTCCATACTCTTCCAGCAGTACTGTCACTGTGCTTAATCTTTTCTCTCTCCCCTCTTCTAACTTGATCTATTTCTATATCTAATTGAAGTGGTTGAGTGTTGAAGTTGCAGACGTTATTATCCATGTTATGTGAAGTGTGTATCTCCTCTCTGTGTGTGACCTGTTATTGCAGCGTTATGACAGACGAACCCCAGGTTTTCTCTGAAAGAGCCCTGTAAGAGACTCACCTTCCTCCTCACCCACACTAACCATGGAGACTGCCTTTGTCATCTAAATCAGACCAAACTCTCGTCTATCTCTATCTCTCTCTCTCATTTTATCTCTCTTTTTGAATCGGATTGCCCTTTTGATTTTCGTTTCTCAATGCCTGTGCCCTTCCCTCCCTCTTAAACAACCCTATTTTGCACCGAAGAGAGACAGCTGTCAGCCTTTTTTTTCTTTTGGTTGGTCGTTTTCCACATGACTTTGTGTTTCTGTTGTAGCACTGGGCTTCTTTGCAGTACCTTCAGTCATATGGAATGAGCAAGATCATCATTTTACATCAATAGCCCATCGAACATCTTTCTGTTACATTAGCTTGTATGTTTCGTTTTTCTTTTTTGTACAAGCTATCAGTGAGCATTCAGAGCCAAATTACTCCAAAGTGGGAAGTGGTTGAGTGTGCATGTGTATGTATGTGTGTGTGTGTGAGAGGGAGGAAAGGTGAGCTTTGAAAATCAGGAAACCTTAATTATTGCAGTACAACAATTACTACATTGATTGATACTGCATATTAGAAGGAAGAAAGCTAGTTGATCAAGCTATGAGCACGGTGTAAACAATAGGGTGGTGGTTGCAAATAACTTATATGCATATTAGATGGCTGATTATCATAATGCTATTTACAAATATGCAGATATTCAGTGTAGTATAACGCACTGTACACTGTGGCAGTAGTGGGAATCTGTCTTCATACAGTAGCAGTCGGCCTCTAGGATGTGTGTAATTACATTGGTGCCGTTTGATTGTGCATATACAGTACAATCAGGAGGTTCTGCTTTCCGAGCCAATGGTTAATTTAGAAATATACTTGATGATAATTTGACTTCACAACTTCTGTGCCTCCTTTAAGGTGTTACATCTGTTCCAAATCAGATCTGAAGGCATGAACTGGAAGTTAGGGAGCACCAGAGAGTAACAGGGGATTAGGGAACCAAATCAGAACCTCTAGACTTAAACCCATCAATTAGATTTGCATTAGATCCAACATAAAAGTAAACATTTTAGTTGAATTAGAAGTCTGGGTTAGGGCAGATTGTTCAGGTTTGCTCAGCCTCTAATATCACTACAGTGATTAAAATGTTAAAGACTTTCTGGAAGATTCTGAAATTGCACACAGCATGCTTACATCATTCCCCCGCGCCGCATTAGCTGGGTGCCACAGCAACCAGTGCTCCAGCTCAGTTTTAGACAGCATTCTCCTCTATGTATTTTTTTTATATATATTATTTAACCTTTTTGTTTTTCTAACTGACCCTTTTATGAGCGCAGTAGAAGGTCAGTAACTGACCCACACATCAGTTAGCCTAGTAAGTGCACTGTGATCAGAAATACTTCATTATTGTGTCAAATAATGAGTTCACACCCAATTATTCTAGTCTGCGATAGCATCAGACAATATAACATGAAAATCAGACAATATATAAGCAAATATATTCATGGCAGAAGTTTTATGCTCTTGTTTTGCAAGACAGCAATAGCTGCATTTCTGTTACCCCTTAAATTGCGCAAATAAAAACTGCAAATTGAAAATAACCCCCCCATGTATTGACTATATTGATTAAAATATATGGATATGATGTACCAACATCTGCCATCATGATTTTTGGAAATTCCATAATATCAGTTGATGGAAACACTAATTGAAATTTACCAAATTCTGCAAATGCGCAATTTTGTAATGGAAACCAGGCTATTGTCTTTAAGCACTTTTAATAACATCTTACTATAAAACTTATATCGTGCAGTGGAAACTGAAGGGTTAATTTTCCTATGAACATATAAGTTGTTTTCCCCTTGTTAGTTTCCAGTTAAAGTCATTTTCCCCAATCAAAGCTTACAAAATGCTGTCTCAGACTTAGCATGTGGCTCTGGTGTTAGTTAACGCTAATGCGGCTCCCCTCCTCTTCAAACTGACTGGCGGACCGAAGCTTGACCACTGCTTAACGGAATGGACTTCCAGCCTGTGTTTTCATGTCAATCAAGGGATTGCACTCAATGGGGTGGGCTCATGTGATAATCTGAATCATGCCAATCCAAATGTATTGGGATTATCCAATAGAAACCATTTGTTTTTTTCTTGGAAGGGGTGGGGCAAGGTAAGGGGCTGTCATTTGCACTGGACATGAAAATACTCAAAGCACTCAACATTTGATGACAAGATCACAAGCTTGGATGAGAATTAATGCACCTTGAGAAACAAAAAAACATGCATGAGGAAGGAATGAAGGCACATCAAATGTACCCACAGCTGACTGTGAGATTAAACGGTAAAGCCAGAGACGCTTGTCTTCATGCCTGGCTACTAATTAGAGAATCAATTCAATGAATCAAATCAACCTCTAAATCCACGGGCTTGTAGGTACTTTTGAATGATCTGAAACTGCATGAGACTTGAGAATTACTGCAAAAGCAATTTGTACGAGATGGTGTGCTGCAGTCGAGCCTAATCTTGTGCGCGTATGTGTGTGTGTGTTTTGTTTGTTTGCTTTTTTGTGTCTGATCGTGTGGCTGCATGGACGCCTCTGTAGAAGCTACCTGTTGATACGGTTCTCAGCTCCTCGGAGGGCAGCACAGTGGATATTCGCCCTCCTGGAGAGGGGGCAGAGTCTGTCGAGCTGGAGCCGGAGGAGTCGCTGGACCCGGAGGCCTGCTTTACAGAAGGTACACACTTGATGCAAAAACAGACAGATAGGGCCAGCTTGTCTTGAGCCATAAATATTTACATTAGATGTCGCCATCCCTGTTGTTGTATATTGGAAGGAATGCGTCAATATGCATCACTTTTCTACATCGATGGATAAGTGACCGCACGGCATTGCTGACAAAGAGCACGTGTTTATGTTCATGTAGGCTTAATGTACAGTATTAACGTTATCGTCTCTCCCTGTTAAATTTGATCTAATCTGTGTCCTGAAACACGCTGCCTCTTCTTTTTTCACTTCTCATTCGAACGGAGGGAGCGATTTGTATGTGAATTAATCTCTGTTATGAATGACTCGTGTGAACCATCAATATCCCTGTGTTTTAATGTGCATATCCACCTTTCTGATCTGTATGTTATATAACATTTGTAATATTTAATTTAATTTAGAGTGGACCGTTTGCACATTGAGGCGCAGACACTGTTGTGTTATCAGGCACCATTATAAGTCACTTCAAAAACCAGCCGTTACTTCACTTAGCTGACAATGATACAAGTTTCTGGCAACAGCGTCTTGTTGTATTTCATTGACATCATTTGCTGATTTTATTCAACAAAACTAGCATTAGCCTAGAATTTAGTGTGGAGTTGGTGCTACTTTGCCTTATGGTCAATGCAGTAAGTGACTGTATTATCATCAATAACATTACTTGTTGAGCACAAAAGTTCGTAACATACAAAAACTTAATCTTACCTATGAAATGTGCTGCTTTTATTCTTTGTTTGCTCGTTACTACACCGGTACGCAGCGCAAAAGTCCAGCATATTCAGATTGGCTTTAGTCTTGACTAGTGCAGTTGAATGACTTCTGTCCTGAGAGCACTGTACAAATGCTCAGGGTCTGTATGCGATATCTAGTGTACTGTATATATCTATGGTTTTGAGCAAGCTGTTTTCATCTTATGGTAGTAATACATTACACTGAAAAAATATGCATTAATTAATAGTTTTCGTATTTTGTGATTTAAATGAATTGCATTATGGGACCTTGATCTCTGCTCTGTCCACTAGTAATGTTGAAATTTCAAGCAGTTTTACAAAGTGACATTTGTTGACATTTTATTAGATTGAAACAATATATTGTTACAATTAAGTCTAAAATAACTACAAAAAGTACTGGTTGTTAATCACCAGGTTTTTATATCGTAATTTGCACCACCAACCAACACAGTATAGTTCATCAAGTTATTAAAAATGCTGTTAAAAGTAACTATTTAAAAACTTTTTTAAGTGAAGTTTATTTATAAACTAATTTCGAGAGGAGCACGCGCTTATGATTAATAGCAGCTGGTCATCATTATCTAATGCATGATTCACCAATCAGATGATTCCTAAATCACTATAAATAACCAGAGTATCTTACCTTAGCCATCTTCGTCTTGAAGAATCCCCCCTTCCACCTCTACTCCTCCCCTTTCATTATCAGGGCAGCACGGAGGCCCAATGGTTAACACCATTGCCTCACAGCAAGAATGTCACTGGCTCAGGTCTTACCTGGCCAAGTCGGCATTTCTGTGTGGAGTTTGCATGTTTTCCCCGTGTCTGCATGGGTTTTCACTCCGGTTTCCTCCCACCGACCAAAAACATGTAACATAAATAAATTGACAAAACCAAATCGACATCATAGACAAGCGTGGAATTCAGCATACACTCTCCAGAGCCATTCATAATCTACATTTACCATTGTGAAGCAGGGGAGTTCTCGAGACCTACCTGAACTCAGACTCCCCTCTCACCCTGCAACGCTGAGAATCTCACGAGCTCAGGGCTCTCTCCCGGGACAGCATGCCAAACACGCTTTATAATCAATCATCAACAAGGACGAACTCTTGAAAATAAAAAGTTGTTGGAGGAAAGATCGAGGTCCCATAATGCAATTCAAAAGCATAATTAATGGGGAAAAGACATGAATGACAAAATACGGAATTTTTTACTGACTACATAAGAAATGATTGATGACTGACCATTGAATTATAAGGAAAACACTGGACGGCTGTCTTTGTACAGATATTAGTAATTCAAGATATTTGTCAGGTTTTTGTCCTCAAACCACTGCTGTGTGTTGGACTCGTTTCTTACACATCTCCAAATTTTTGTTTTGTTTTGATGTTGACTTTGGTTTTTGTTGTTTGTGAAGTAACACTGAAATCATTTGATGTAAAGTGATATGGAATTATATATGGTCAAAACTGACTGGAATTACTTTAGCTCTTTGCGTTGGTCTGAAAATAGCATTGGATAGCTTAGAATGTTTATCAGCCAATCAAAAATCAAACATTCAACAGTCCTGTAGTATATACACAGTTCACCAATGCATGTTATTTCAAATTCCGCTTTTGCAATGATTTCCCTTCATCGAACAACGGACCGTTTCGGCTGTTCATTTACAGTTGGTCATTTATAGTAGGCTGTATTGATTAATGCTAATCAATGGTTTACAAGCTATTTAGCCATTGTTGTTGGCTATTTGGGCTGTTTTTGTAGGTAATACAGTCTTTCTAGTTTATTACCCATAGCTAACATGTTAATGGGTGTCTGTTAATTAGAAGAAAACAGCAATTATTGCAGTTTGTTTGAGGATTACATTGGCTTATGCTGTGATTGATGGGTGGATTGATTTTCAGGGTAAAAGGACGGTAATGTTTTAACAATCTGCTGATAATTTCCATTATTGTCACCCGACTCTATTGTGGCCATTTTTCAGGATCAGTTTCTAATTAGTCCTGGATAGGTTTTTGTCTTTGAATGCTTCTCTCTGAGAGCTTGAGAATTTCTGACCTATTCCAACAATTATAATGTTCCTATTGAGTTAAGGAAAAAATGTCAATATTTAATCCAAGTGCCATTTCAGCTAATGAATAAATACATAAATACAACGGACCGTCCCGGCTGTTCATTTACAGTTGGTCATTTATAGTAGGCTGTATTGATTAATGCTAATCAATGGTTTACAAGCTATTTAGCCATTGTTGTTGGCTATTTGGGCTGTCTTTGTAGGTAATACAGACTTTCTAGTTTATTACCCATATCTAACATGTTAATGGGTTTCTGTTAATTAGAAGAAAACAGCAATTATTGCAGTTTGTTTGAGGATTACATTGGCTTATGCTGAGATTAATGGGTGGATTGATTTTTGGGGTAAAAGGACAGTAATGTTTTAACAATCAGCTGATAATTTCCATTATTGTCACCCGACTCCATTCTGGCCATTTTTAGGATCAATTTCTAATTAGTCCTGGAGAGCTTTTTTGTCTTTGAATGCCCTGCTTCTCTCTGAGAGTTTGAGAATTTCTAACCTATTCTAAGGCCCCGTTTACACTAGTGCGTTTTAGTTTTAGAAAAAAAAAAAGATCCACGTCCACACTAGCGTTTCACCCAGCGTTTCTGAACAGATCCCCGTCCACTACACCACCAGAAACGTATGTCACGTGACCATTCGCGCACTCTGGGCATGCGCATTTAAGTATAAACAGGGAGCATGTGTCTCGCTCGGCAATCTAAATAGTGCTTACACCACTTAAAATGCGAGCGATTAGCGAATGCTCGAACAATAGCTTGCCTCTTGCGAATATATGCAGCTGTTGTAGTGAAAAAGGCAGAGTTTAACTGCACAATTGTGCCTAAAACAGACAATAGTGCAAACAACGCTCCCATTTCTGTCTCCATGTTGTTGTTTACAGTGAAGGCTGGTCTGCTGTCTTCCTGTGGCGTTATAGTCATGTGATAGGGGCTTGACGAATAAGGGAAGGTTACGCGATGACCCAGAAGCCTCAATCAAGTAGCGAATCTCACCAGCCACGCCTCCGTTTTTAGAAGTCTTCGTTTTCCCCCATCCACACTGAGACGGAGCAGCAGCGGTTTAGAATAAAAACGGCCTCTCCAGCGTTTCCAAAACGCTCCGTTTTCGGGGCTCGAAAACTCCAGCGTAGTGTGGACGGTTGGCGTAACCGTAGCAATACTTATGTGTTTTAAAACGAAAACGCATTAGTGTAAACGGGGCCTAATTATTATAATGTTCCTATTAAGTTAAGAAAAAAAATGTTAATATTTAATCCCAGTGCCATTTCAGCTAATAAATAAATACATAAATACATAATAACCATTAACAGGCTTTCATTTTGCTGGCACGACCTCAAAAATCTTAACTATTTAAAAATATTGAACTTTCACTACACCAAATGAATGTAAAATGATATAATTATAATTATGTGGATGTAAATCAGAGATGTACAAGATATTTTTTGGGAAAATATTGCAATAACGCAATGTTGAATGCAGTTTGACCAACATAAATGCCACAAAAATGCTACAAAATGTACAGGCTGCCCCCTTCATGTCATATGTAGTGCCACCGCATGACTTCTAGTATTACATTTCTGAGACTGCTTGGAGGAGTTGACTCTCCACCGAGCTCAATTATTTTACTGTCCATTCACATTAAGGGACTCTTTTGTGTGTCTTTTGCTCAGGCTGTGTGATGAGGTTTCAGTGCTGTCAGGTCGATGTGGAGAAGGGAAACTGGAAGAGTTGGTGGATTCTCAGGAAAACCTGCTTCATCATTGTAGAGCACAACTGGTTCGAGTCCTTCATCATCTTCATGATTTTACTCAGCAGCGGAGCACTGGTGAGCACCCACACAACCATAACAAACACAATACAACCACCCACTCACTCTGTTACTAGCTGTTGAAATGTGTTGACGTGTGTGTTCAGGCTTTCGAGGACATTTACATCGAGCAGCGTAAGACCATAAAGACGGTGTTGGAATATGCCGATAAAGTCTTCACGTATATATTCATCCTGGAGATGCTTCTGAAGTGGGTTGCTTACGGCTTCGTCAAATACTTCACCAACGCCTGGTGCTGGCTTGACTTCCTGATTGTTGATGTATGTATGGAGCGTATAAACTACTTTGCAGCTGTATTGTGTGCTGTACATGACTGGGTGCGTTTGTTTATTGTACAGGTGTCGTTGGTGAGTCTGGTTGCAAATGCTCTTGGTTATTCTGAACTAAGTGCCATTAAGTCCCTGAGAACACTGCGTGCTCTTAGACCTTTGAGAGCATTGTCACGCTTTGAGGGAATGAGGGTAAGACTTGTATACACACACACTAACACACACTCATGCATCATGCACAGTATGCTGTGATTTATGAAAGTAGGACCTGTTCCAGGATGC
This sequence comes from Danio albolineatus, assembly GCA_903798035.1. NCBI lineage: Eukaryota > Metazoa > Chordata > Actinopteri > Cypriniformes > Danionidae > Danio > Danio albolineatus. The sequence goes on from CAIGQQ010031591.1 coordinate 9,212, forward strand.
CTAACCTTAGTTTTGACAATCCTTAACATCGTGGTGGGGTGATTGGGTAGTAAGAAGATGGTAAAAAAAAAATCAAGATTTCTTTTAAGGAGCAAAATTTGGTATTTTTAATCACTAGGGCAATTTTTCGATCACCTTTTAATTTACCCTTCGCAAACCTCACCCCAAGAGGGTAAATCTCATATAACACTAGGGGGGGACAATAAATATAAAATTTCCCTTGAGCAATTTTTTGAGGGGGACACAAATAATACAGTCAAATTGTACTTCTAAAGATATGTCCCCACAGTTAAACACTTTGGCTCTATCATTATTATTGCAGCATGGAGACTGCGTCATTATGGTTAATTTCAAAGTTTTTCTCAGGTGCAATGACAGCAGATTTTTCTTCAAATTATTTATGTTGTGTACGGTCAACAGACTGACTCCTGAAGCAGAAGAAATGCAGGAAAAGATGTTTTCTAAATTCATAATAACTAACTTGTTTACACTTGTTAAATCGACAGATCATACTGTAAATAGGTATGCCTGTGAGGTTTATCTGTTGAACAGCCACAACTCCAACAAAGCCAAAACATTAAAGAAACTGCTCATCCAAATAAACATTCTGTCATTATCCCTTCAATAAAAGCACAACCCCCTTACCTGACACTGTTCATCTGACTGACCCTGCTCTGCTGTCCCTCAATATTTTCCTTCTTCTTTGCCTGTGATTGACATTGTGACATTAGTATTTTATTATTAGTATTAGTATTTTATCATTGACTTTCATTATAGTGACATTTTTTGATTGGAAAGCCATGACAGCATATAATCTTGATTGTTGCTGGTTTTCCCTGTTAAGAAGAGGTCAGATTAGTCATTTTTACTGTTGATCATCAGTTGCAGTGCAAAAAAGCTGAGTTTCTGCCTTCCACATATAGTGTGTATACGTGTGAGCACAAGACCTTTACGCACTTATCTTGATATGTCTGAGAAAATCAAAATAAGCAGCTCAGCTCTCAGAACATATTAAACATAGTAAGTGTATTTATGCAAACACATTATAATTTGCTGTTTTACAAACATTTTAGCACAGGCCTATCTAAAGGGTTATTGCTGCCAACTGATGAGCAACAGTAAAAATAGCACATTTTACCTCTTCCCAAGAAGAAAAACCACCAACAATCAAAAATGCATGATTATATGTATAGCGACATGGCTTTGCAATCAAAAAATGTCCTTATAATGGAAGTCAATGGGGCAAAAACAGCCCCGAACATGAAAGAGTAGTTGATTTGAACAGTACACAAGGGTTCAATTTGATAGTATGATCATAATTAGTATGAACTGTAAATTAAACATTAAAACTATTATAGGGTAGAAGGCAGTGTTATGACAAAAAGCTGATTATTGTTTGGTATTGTAACAATCACAATATTATATTATTAATATAATTTTATATTTAGCAAATTATTAATATCTAGCACAAGAAAACTCCTATTAGAAAAGCTTGAAGCTAGGAAACAAATCTTACTTTGTATCTCCACTGGATGTTCAGCAGAGACTAATCTAAATTCTTCTGATTGGCTACTGCATTTATAAGACAAACAGAAAAGTGTGTGATTGGCTAATATTTTCAAAGCTGCAAAAATCTAAATCTGTAGAAAGATCCACATGTAATGCCACAAATTCACACTCTTTAAAAGTCATTTTCACATTTCAGTTTAATCATCTGTTTAGCCTAATTGTGTAGATATATTTTTGGCCCACATATATATTGAATCTGCCATTTTTTTGCCATGATTATGATGTAGTGGTTCACATTTCAGTATCACTTCTGTGACAACATGGAAACTCTCCTCATATGTTTTCTGAATGCATGTTATAGATTTAGACAAATTAAAATCCTTAACAGCGACTCTTATTAAACATAATTTGGCTTGGTAAATGATAAGAGAAATTCTTGTTCTGAAACATTTTTGCATTAAATAATGGCTCAAATACCAGTCATTTGGCATTTAAAAAAATTGTAATAATCAACTGATGTATAGACACTGTAAAAAATCCAACTTACAAATTGTTAACCCAGTTTAAAATTGTAAGTTAGATGGACATATTTTTAAGTTCAGAGTTGAAGTTACTCATAAAAATGATTCAACTGCTTGCTTGGAAGTGTCTGTTCAATAAAAGTAAAAAAATAAGTTGAGGAGACTTAAAATTAAAATTTCTCCATATCTTCGAAAAATAAAAAATTGAGTTACCTTAAAATTTTAAAGCAACCGGCTGCAAAGAAAATTTTGAGTTTATTAAGCTTTAGTGTTTAAAGTTGTGCCAAAATATTCTGTAAAGTATAATTGACTTAAACCAGCCTTTTCAGTCAACTTAAAAACATAATTTGGCACAACTTCAACCACTGAAGCTTAATAAACTCAAAATTTCTTTGCAGCCGGTTCCTTTAAAATTTTAAGTTAACTCAACTTTTTATCTTTTACAGTGTAACATAAATGGATCAGATTAAGTTTTCTTTTGAACGATGCATATCAATGCTGTGCGAAGAACAGTGAATATACTGCATCTATACTGGAACATGCCCTACTTGAGAAAAACATTTTAAGCAGTGTACTCACAGAAATACTGTTTATTTTTTTTAAATGTTATTATCCTCTTGCATGCTTTTGGCGAATATTAATGAGGACTTCACACATGATATAAATGAGTATTGTATTGTATTAGTGTGCATGCCTCTCTGCACGTGCAACGGTGAAAGCTCTGATCTATTCTGATGATTCTGTGGTGGTTGTTGTAGTGTTGTTTGTGACTTGACCTTACATTTCTTTCTCTGTTATGTGTCTCTTTTCATTTGCAGTAAACAAATGTTGTGACGTCATCGTGTCTTCACAAGGTTTTTTTCTGTTTTCATTTTATTTTGTTTTCTCCACATTTCGGTAACTCGGAGAGTGCGACGCACCTCCGCAAGATGTTCATATGATAGAGTATTATGTTTTATGAACAATTTTACAATTGGTGATAGAAAGAACAGCAAAACGAAAGCCATTTTTTCAAATACTCATTTTTGGCTGATAAATCTTAAAGGGGAATTATTATTTATTTCAATTCAATTGACCTTTATTTGTATAGCGCTTTTACAATGTAGATTGTGTCAAAGCAGCTTCACATAGAAGGTTATAGTAAATCGAAACAGTGTCAATCCAGTTATTAATGTTGGAGTTGAGTTGAGTTGAGTTCAGTGTTGTTTAATATTCACATGCCCCTTTTTACAAGATGTCCCTAGTGTGTATGTGAAGTTTCAGCTCAAAATATCCTACAAATAATGTTTTATAACTCTTTTAAACTGACCCTATTATGGTCTTTGCACACTGAAGTCCGAAATTTTTGTATGCGTTTTTTTTTTTTTCATATTCATATCTCACACACCGAGTCCAATGTGTACTAATTAATCCATTACAGAAAAACTTCTACTTCAAGAGTTCACACTTAGCTGATGATTGATTATAAAGCTTGTTTGGCATGTTGTCCGGGAGAGAGCCCTGAGCTTATAAGATCCTCGAGCCCAGGGCTCTCTCCTGTTTGCAAGGCGAGAGGAGAGTTTGAGCTCAGGTAGCTAATGAACAGATAGTGATTGCTATGAAGAGATAACTACTTACTAGTAGCATGTCTATGGAGCCGATTTGGATTAGTCAATTAACCTAAGTTGCATGTTTTTGGACGGTGGGAGGAAACCAGGGAACCCGGGGGACACCCATGTGAGCACAGGGAGAACATGTAAACTCCGCAGAGAAACGTCAGCTGGCTTGGTAAGGACTAGAACCAGTGACGTTCTTGCTGTGAGGCAACAGTGCTAACCACTGGGCCACCGTTCCACCCATCTAGGAAAGGAGGAGGAGTAGGGGTGAAAGGGGGGATTCTTCCAAACGAAGATTGCTGTGATATGGAACTTAGGGTATATATAGTGGCTTAGGACTCATCTAATTGGTGAAACATAAATTGAATAATGCGGGACCAGCTGCGAGCAATCATCTGCACGTGATCCTCTCGAAATTAGTTTATAAATAAACTTCACAAAGTAGAAAAAGAAAGAGGAATAGGTTGCATATTGTGTTCATCCAAGACTGCATTGAGGAAGGAGAGATCACTTCATCATCAAAAAGCTGCGCTTGGGTTATCCCCAAATAAAAAGTTTATTTCAGGAAATCAGTGGAATTTGGACATATTACTTGTGATACTTCACACATTCACATATGTAAACAAATCCTGAACAGAGACATGCAGTACCTATAGATGTTAATAGATGGTTGCGTTGACGTGTCGAAGCAACAGACCGAAAGCAGACCACGAGGCATCAACCTTTCTATTCTAACGTCTATGAGCAGTATGTCAAATGTATGGACACACACACACACACACACACACACTAAACAGCTTTTTCGCTTGTACGGTGGCTCTGAACTGTCAAAGCACCTCTCAAAGCGCTTTTTCAGATGCGAAAAGTGGGAAAAAAATGAACCCAGTTCGAATTATATTATGACGGAAGAAAGTTTCGGAGCCAGTGTGTTAATATGATTCACACAACGTGAGGTTGAATCTATTTTTTAACGTGCAAATTTTACTGACGAAAATTTTGGATTCAGTGTGCAGTAAACTTTAGGCTTTGATACTTATTCTGTTGCTTTAAATTCAAATGAGATTGTGCTCCCAGCCCTCTTTTCAAAATTGGGCGGAGCTATCAACACCTATGTGTCAGCATAGTGGCAGATTCAAGAATAAGACTAACATCCTATGCTAATGAGAGGAAAATCGTCACTAATGGGCACATTTTCCCCCTCTGATGATACGTAAAATGGTGAATGTCAATGTCAAGCATGGAAATGTCAAAGGGTTTATCTTCAGACATGTATATTTTGGACATTTAATTAAAAAATGTATATATTTTTACTATTAGCAGCTGGTTATATTCACACACAATTGCCACACAGCTGATTAAACCCCTCATAAAAGTGTTTTTTGTGTAATAGGTCCCCTTTAATAAATGATTAAATAGGTGTACTGTAGCTGTGCTGTTCATAAAACCCTGTTAACCTTTTAAACCTCTATCTTGTAATTTCCCAGAATCGTATTATCTTTATCTTAGCAAAGGATTTAGCTTTTACTAGCAAAAAAAGCCATCTAATGGAGAAGCTTAGGATATTCACTGTAGTTTCCGCAGCTCTTGTATCTATAGCAAGAGTCTCTGAGCGTGAAGTGAACGTGTGTTTAGATATCTGTGTGTGACGTGTTGTGTTTGTTTTTGTAGGTGGTAGTGAACGCTCTTCTTGGAGCCATACCTTCCATCATGAATGTGCTGCTGGTGTGCTTGATCTTCTGGCTGATCTTCAGCATCATGGGGGTGAACCTCTTTGCTGGGAAATATTACTATTGCGTTAATATCACCAACGACGAGCTGTTTCCCGTCAGTGTGGTCAACAATAAGTCCGATTGCTTAGCTCTGATTGAAAACAACGATACGGCTCGCTGGAAAAATGTGAAGATTAATTTCGATAATGTGGGAGCCGGATACCTGGCACTTCTGCAAGTGGTGAGAGAAAATGGATGTTTTGCTAAATATGAGGTTGTTTGTTGTATTAAGGCTGTTTAATTATATTTATTTTATTTTCCACAAGGCCACATTTAAAGGATGGATGGACATCATGTACGCAGCTGTAGATTCTCGTGATGTAAGTGTTTTTCACCATCACCGTTACTGTAAAATATCTTAAAATATAATATGTAAATAAATAAGAGGTTTTTATTCATAACTAGACAAAATACGTCTGTGGTAAAGTCTTAAATTCATAAAGATATGTAATTAAAGGTGCTGTATGTAAGTTTTTGACTCTTCTAAAGCATAAAAATTCCATAATATGTTTGCAGATATGCAGATATGCTTTGTTTGCTGAAAAACAATGCTAAAGTCAGATATTCTGCTTTGAAAATGTGCATTTTGTACCGGAATGCTGTATTTATTTTGATCTCTTTAACCCGCCCACTGCCAGTTTAGCCAATTATATTTCAGCACCCCAGGTTGTCTTCATAGAAAACAGTGTATTTCATTCATTCATTCAGTCAGGAAGACTCTCAAAGAATGCGCTCGTGACCGAAATGCGATCTCCAGTGGACAGTAACAGCCCCGAAATGAGACACAGATTCAGAGTTCCACTTAAGGTTATTAATTAGCAAATAATATAATTATTACAAATGTAAACATTTGGTTACATTGTAACCTTATGTTCCAACAACACACCACGTGACGAGATTTGCAGTGATAAGCAATTTGGCTGTTTGCACCAGACGAAAAACAATAGAAATTTAAATACAGCCATTCAGAAACACAGAATAATGTTACCACACTGCACTCCAGCGAAATGGTAAGGTTTACAATCTAATTAATACATATGAAACATTATTAAATATACATGCTGAATGATTGGTATTTGTTAAGTTGGCTTACACTGAGTCACAGTTCTAAAGTTTAGTTTCAAACAGCTTATTTTAATTAAGGTGAACTATCTGCTGCTGCTTTCAGTAGTATGGCAATACATGTTATGTGAAAAGGTCAAAATGTAAAAATGTCATTCAAACTCACATTACTAGCATTTAACACTGAATAAAGCACATGAGGTGTACCTAAATGAAAGGTGATCCTTGTCATTTATCCTGTTGTTCACCTGTGAGAATTGAAGTCGCTTCTAAAATAGTAATTGTAGGTGTTGGTTAGGACAAAAACTCCTTTTAGTATGGAAAATATTTCTGCTATAATGTGCCATTGCGTTTAGTTAGAAAACGGTTCAAATCAGCCCGTAGGCTCAATATTCAGGCACACTCATGTCAATCTGGCAACCTGCGCTTGTGTGGACTTGGTAGAGAAAGAGCCAAGTGAAAATGTGTTTTGATCCAGGAGTGCAATACCCAGTTCAACCACTGGGTGTCAAACATACTGCACCTTTAATTGTTACATAACTTGCAACATCTTCCTCTGTATTGTTTTCTTTCCAGTATAAATATCACATCATCCATAAATCAAAATACATTTTCATTTGACTTTTTTAAACGTGCACTGACTTAACAATCTTTAGATGTTTAGACAATTTACAGATGAATAAAAAACATTTTAGTAACAGTATAATTTCCTTAATCTAGTGTTTGCGAGCAAAAATATTCAAACTTTAGACCTAAAACAAAGACCTAACTAAAGCTAAAACCTTAATTGTGTTGAATAATTGTATTTCAAATCAAATTAATTTACATTTGTGTTACCTTCAAATGGATTAGAATGCACTCATCATCATAAAATAAAAGCATTTTTTTCTATGTGTGTGTGTGTGAATGTGCTAATGAAGATTAAATAATGCAAATGTGTAATGACATACAACATTTCTCTTACAGTTGGAGCAACAGCCTGTCTATGAAACAAACCTTTACATGTACCTGTACTTCGTCATATTCATCATCTTCGGCTCCTTCTTTACCCTTAACCTCTTCATTGGTGTCATCATCGATAACTTCAATCAGCAGAAGAAAAAGATAAGTATTAAAAATGAGGAAGATGAATCTAAACACCTAAAGACCATGCGATGAGGAATGTTTATAATACGAAACCTCAAATCTGCCCCTGCCATTTTCGCTTTGCTTTCAAAGAGATGTAATGCGATACTGTATGTACACAGTCTGTGGTTTTGTTTAGTGAGCACAATGGTACCTTATTGAACTGGTTTTGTTTATAAAGCGCACATAATGCTAGTCTTTTGAGAGATAAATGGGACCTGGTATGGGCTGAACTGCCTGTTTGACATTTCCCTGAGGTTCACAGGTGAAAACTAACAGAAGCCTGGTTGCATTACGTTTATGTTGTGACCTATTTATAAACCATGGTTGTAACCAGTCTTCTGCTTGTGCTCTTTACCTTGGAGGCCAGGATATCTTCATGACAGAAGAACAGAAGAAATATTACAATGCCATGAAGAAGTTGGGATCTAAAAAGCCTCAGAAGCCAATTCCTAGACCTGCGGTATGACACATTTAGATCACTCTCACTAATTGTGTCGCTCTTATACATTACATTTAATACAACATAAATTATACAGTAAAATTAGCATCATATCATTGACATTATTTTTTTTTCTATATTTCCCTCTAGAATAAGTTTCAAGGCCTTGTCTTTGACCTAATCACCAAACAAGCCTTCGATATAATCATTATGATCCTGATCTGCTTGAACATGGTGACCATGATGGTGGAAACCGATGACCAAACAGAGGATATGGACAATATTTTATACTGGATAAACCTGGTTTTCATCATCCTCTTCACTGGAGAATGTGTCCTGAAGATGATCTCCCTGCGCCACTACTTCTTCACCATCGGCTGGAATGTGTTTGACTTTGTTGTGGTGATCCTGTCAATTGTTGGTAAGAGATTCTTCGTGACTTTTTAGCATTCTAAAAATGTAGCACTATTTATGTAAACATTGTTACATTTTGTTCATTCCTGACAGTAAATGTTTGGTCGATTTGCTGCTGTTTGTCAAATTTGCATGTAATAAACCTAGTAATTTTGACAGGAATCCAAATGTTGATCAGAAATTGTTTCACACGTGTAAACGCGCGTATCAGTTCTGAGCCACTTCCAAATGTGGATTTTAATTGGATAAATATCAGCTATTCAATATCCTGCCTGTTTCTATACACATATCTATAATCTTGACATAATCTATAGTCTTGGCTATGTTGATGGTGTCAAACATCATTTCAGACCTGTAGCAAGCTTGAATGAGAATGGGGTGTGCTTATGATACAGATGCACCTGTTAGGGTTAGTAAAGGGATGTCCAACGCTGCATATAGAGTAGCGGTTCCCAAAGTGGGGGTCAGGAACCCCTGGTGGGTCACAAGACAGTAGCTATGTTTCCATCCAGCTATTACTCCATTAATTATTTAATTACGTTTTTACTGTTGATATTTGGTGCCAGTTAATCAGGAAGTGACGATTTTGTCCGCTTTGACTCGTTGGATGGAAACGCTGCTTTATTCGCACGTCTTTTATGCGATAATCCAGTTTTGTGCATAAAGTTCATTTGCATTTTTGGATGGAAACATAGCTAGTGAGAGGGGGCCACTTGGTTATTTAAACTATTAAAATGACCAAATTTTATCCAGCGGTATAAGTTAATTTAGGTGTAATTCTGCTCACGAACATGTCTTAATAATAAACCAGAAAAAAACAAAGTTTTGACATGTCCCTGTGGTGGTTTGAAGTAGCTGATGATCAGGCCTTAAAGAGGATCATTAAAATAATGTATTCCCAAAGCTGCAACTGTAGGATTGAGCTGTGTGATTAATTATTCTAATTAACAATATTTATTATTGTCAGCCACTTAAATAAAAGGTTTAGTCGATAAAAGTAATTTACTGATCACATCGGTGTTATCATATGTGTCAAAGGGTTAAAAGTGTGTTAATTTTATTACTTTAATTATTCAGTGATTCGTCTGTGTACCACTAGAAGGAAGCTTGTGTACCACTAGTGGTACGCGTACCACAGTTTGAGAACCACTGCCCTACATGATCGGAAATTCATTATTTTACTAAAACAAAAAAATGTTTTGCATCTAATCTGTAGTTTCTTGGTAGTAATATTGCAATAGGTAATACTGAATGATTTATATTCATGTACTGTATTTGTGTAGAATATGTCTTGTTTCTAAATTGCCTGCTAATTAGACTTGTGTTTCTGTTTTTGATAGGCATGTTCCTCTCTGAGATGATAGAGAAATATTTTGTATCGCCAACCTTATTTCGAGTCATTCGACTTGCCCGAATCGGTCGCATTCTTCGTCTCATCAAAGGAGCCAAAGGCATTCGTACCCTCCTGTTTGCCTTGATGATGTCACTTCCTGCCTTGTTCAATATTGGCCTCCTCCTCTTCCTGGTCATGTTTATCTATGCCATCTTCGGAATGTCCAACTTTGCCTATGTGAAACGGGAGGCGGGGATTGATGACATGTTTAACTTTGAGACATTTGGGAACTCCATGCTTTGCCTGTTTCAAATCACCACTTCTGCAGGATGGGACGGCCTCTTGGCGCCTATCCTGAACAAGCAAGATCCAGATTGCGACAGCGAAATGGAGCACCCGGGGAGCTTCTACCGAGGAAACTGCGGAAACCCCTCGGTCGGCATCTTCTTCTTTGTGAGCTACATCATCATCTGCTTCCTGATCGTGGTCAATATGTACATTGCTGTGATCTTGGAGAACTTCAGTGTGGCTACAGAGGAGAGCGCCGAACCGCTCAGCGAGGACGACTTTGAAATGTTCTATGAAGTCTGGGAGCGGTTTGACCCCAATGCCACACAGTTTGTGGAGTACAACAAGCTTTCCGACTTTGCGGATGCTCTGGATCCTCCGTTACGCATTGCCAAGCCAAACAAGATCCAGCTCATAGCCATGGACCTGCCCATGGTCAGTGGCGACCGAATCCACTGCCTGGACATCCTGTTCGCCTTTACCCTGAGGGTACTGGGAGAGGAGGGCGAGATGGACGCCCTAAGGGGACAGATGGAGGATCGCTTCATGGCCTCGAATCCCTCAAAAGTCTCCTACGAGCCCATTACCACAACCCTCAGAAGGAAACAGGAGGAAATGTCGGCTGTCGTCATCCAGAGGGCCTTCCGACGGCACCGCATAAGACAAACAGTAAAGAAGGCCTCGGAAGCGTACCGCAAACAGCTACAGGATGGGGGCGGGCGTATCCCAGACAAAGAGGTGCTTGTCATCGGAAAGTTTCAAGAGAACTCTGCGTCAGACAAAACAGATATGACTCCCTCTTCTGCCTCTCCGCCATCTTATAACAGCGTGGCCAAGTCAGAGAAAGACAAATATGAAAAGGAGAGGCGAGAGAAGGAGGACAAAGCAAAAGATGCAAGGGACAGAAAAAAATGAATGGGGGATTGAAACAGAGACTGTTCATTTCAACTGAGACACTGTTTACAGAGCGGAGTGTGAGCACCGGGGTGTAATTCACCTCAAGCGGTTTTGGAACTAATGCCAAACTGAGCGTGTGTGGGGCGAAGTGTGTGTATGTGCGTGTGTCTAGACTATTGTGTGCGTGCACACCGAGCTAGCCTTAGGGGTGCATTTATGGTGTTGACGAAAAGCGTTCATTCGAGGACAGTGCCAGTGTCGACCCGGAGAACACACACACACACACACGCTTCAGTATGACTGTTGAATCACTAAGGACACTGATGTGAAACAAAATGGCAAGTATAGAGTGGTGTGTGAGTTTGTCTTTTAGTTTTGAGTGTTGTTACACAATCCCGAGGACTGAAAGAAACTGTTATAGTCATCAGTAGCTAGTGCTAACACTACCGCTGGTGTCTTTCTTAATGAATGGCGTATTATACCTGCACATTTTTGTTAGCTCATTTTTTTAAATCATGTTGAACTTTTCTACTCATGGTTTTGATTGTCTGAATTACTTCATTTAAGGGCACGTCTGTGGAGGGGCTGGAGAATGTCGATCATATCCGGTAGTGAAATATCTGAACACTACAATAACACGACCTCGTTTTCTTTAGCATTAGCGTGTACCGAACAAAAACACACACACGCACACATACACCAGTAGGTTTCAAGTGCTACAAAATCATTTGCTCAGTAAGCCGAGAGCGGAATGCTACTATATTAATCAGGACTTTCACATGTAGAATGTTTATATTATTTACGGACAAAGATGTAGACCGTGTCTGCACTGCCTTACTAAACGCAAACACAGAAAAGGATCAATTGAAAAATCTCCCACTGTTGAGAACAGAATGCGGCAAATTTGTTTAATCTAAATGCATTGATGAATGTTCTGGGATCATGTTCAGATTAGCATTTGTGTTACTGTAAGGCACTTGCAATAGAAATAAAGGGTTGGACAATAAACATATACATTTTTTTAAACATATTTTTTCCAGAAGGCATTTTATGACATAAATATGTGCTAACATGAGATATAATCGCTTACTAATCTTGTTTTGTCTTTCACCTCTGTTGTCATGGCAACGCCTGTAAAGCCTGTAAACTCAATAAATTCCGCACTGTATCTGCACAAAGACACAAAAACGGGAGGTGTTGCAACTTCCTTTGGCGTTGTGCTAAATGACCAGATCTTTAAGATGCCACTTCCTATAATTTAATGTTTTTTCTTGATGTTAAGTCTACATTTAATGTTTCATACACTAAAAACAGTTCTCTTCTATACATAAAGCTGAGCCAGATTGTTGTCAACAACAGATAATAAGATTGTATTCAAGTTAAATCTATGTGCATTTGTAACGGAGACAAGCTAGGGGTCTTGGTCTTTAGCGTTCTTGTTAAAGTAACCGGCTCCCATGCTGAGAGTCGCCATTTCGATCCCAGCAGAGCGGGTTGGGTGGTGTAGGACCAAGTTACATTGGTGCGGTGACCCGGATGGCAGTGAAGTTTGGGGGGGGTAACGTAGGCCAGCTAGTGAAGTGCTGTGCAGGTAAACCTTACTCCTCTGACCTCTAAAAGGTACTCTACTGACACTAGGGGCCTTGGTCTTTAGCCTCCTTGTTAGAGCAACTGACTCCCATGTGGAGAGTTGCTGGTTCAATCCCAGCTCGGAGCAGGTCTGATGGTATTGTTGGTAGAAGTGTCTGAATAGGCAACAAAAACAAGTGACGACTTGTACATATTTGACTGTAAGTCTTTAAGGTTTGGACATAGTTTACTTCTATTGTAAGTGCCTTATTCTAACTGCTTATTTTCAAGAAACAAGTTTAGCGATAATTAAAATTATGCAACGAATGCTGTTCACTGAACCCCAAACATTCTTTTAATTGTACACCACAGATAAAGGCAAACACGAGACATGCATCCACTCCGTGAAACTACCGAAATGTTAACAGACTCCGGGAAGCCTGAATGTACACACTCACTGGTGAACGTGATGGGAAATGTCAGTGTAACCCTACTGAATGTCTCTGTACCAGACTGCCACATGTCTAACGTCCTCGTTTTTTATGTTAAACAAAAAAGAAAGAAAGAAAAAAAAAGAAACACGTGTATACATGTGTATATCTTCCGAATCTAAAACCATTCCGTGCATAGGTGCAGGTCAACCTGTCAGTGGATCTCTACTGAAAACAAACAATTTTCCTTGTTTTAAAGTTCAGTGTCTGTCACCAAACAACGGAAACACCCTGAGTTTACTAAACGGGGCCATAATTAGGGGGCAAATGCTGGGGGCCCCGAAAATCATCACCACCGTTTCCCTCCCTTGGGATGGCCGTGTGGCTGAATAATGCGATTATGACATGAGCTCTTCTGTTGAACTAGTGGTGGTGATTTTGTATGTATATACTGGCACGCTGTATCTCACCTCTGTACTCAACTCTGTAGAGGAGCACTTTTACACGCCACTTAAACTGTCATTTGGATGCATGTGATCGTGTGCGAGAGAAATGCGCGCGTGTGAGTGTGAAAGAGAAAAAGATTACGAGAGCTTATTTATGTGAGAGAGATCTATATGTGTGTTTTTGACTGTTTGTACTGGGGCCACCATTGATGTGCTTTATTCTCATTCTCTTTATTGTTTATACTGTAAATAGTAGTTTCAAGCTCATGTTATTGTTTTAGTTTTTGTTTGTTTTTTATTTTTTTATTTTAAATGGACTTATTTTGTTTATATTTTTTTGCACAGTGCTACATGTGAAGGCCAGGTCCTGGTTTTAAATGTACATAAAAATTTATGAAGCAATCAGTGGTCGTCATATTTCATTCGTAGTGTGGTAGTAAACTGCATGCACTATATTAACCGATTACATGGTGACGTTATTTTAAAAGCCAAAAGAATAAAGATCATATTTTTTGTACCAAAGTTAAACTTATTATTATATTCCTTATTATTATCATCACTCATTCTGAAAGTACATCGCAAATATCATTTCCAGAGAGAATCGCGGCAGAGAAGTGCATCACTTTTGTTGGGTTACTTGAAAATGTTTATGATTTGCAAACGTGTGATACTTTTCCTTTTGAATGTGCAATATGAATTGATTTCCTCTGAAGCGGAGCAAAGTTTGCAGACATCCACTGTAGTTTTCCGAAATAAAGCACATTTTGGGAAGCCAGTAACTGAAGAGCCTAAGACATTTATTTTGAATATGTTTTTGTCAAATATGCAGCATTTGTTTCTTGTTTGTATTGGTATATTTGTGCCATTCAACAATAATTAATAAATAATCAAAACATAACAAATAGCTACTAGTCCATTTTGAACATTTAAACTGTTCGTAGAGGGCGACACGGTGGCACAGTGGGTAGCACTATCGCCTCACAGTGGCTAGGTCAGTTGGCATTTCTGTGTGGAGTTTGCATGTTCTCCCGTGTTCGCGTGGGTTTCCTCCGGGTGCTCCAGTTTCCCCCACAGTCCAAAGACATGTGATGTGGGTGAAATGGGTAAGCTAAATCGGCCCTAGTGTATGTCCTGGTCCTCCAGGTTGGGCTAACAGCCCACCTCATAAAAAACTAGATGTTAAAAAACACCAATATGGTGCGGCTAAATATCAGCTTCGATATAAATGGCCCTGGGAGTAAGTAAGTAAACTGTTTGTAGAATTCAGAAATTTATTATTAGGATTTCATGTGTGCACACACAACGTACAAGAGACTGAACATGATTTGTTGGCCTGATAAACTTGCTATGAACTTAGTGAAAGGATGAGGGGATGGAAAATAAACATAAAAATATCTCAAGATCACATTTTGAAAGGGGCATAAATAATACATTCATGTACTTCGAGGATATAAAAAAAACTATTAAGGCACGCTCATAGTGTTTGCAGTTTTTCAGATTGACAACCACTTTCTGCTGCTAGCTAGTGCTAGTGTAGCAAAACTTACCATTGTCCTTCTAAAAGGCTTTATTGTTTTAAGGTGGGTGACTTAAGTAGAATTATATTTTTACAGAGTTTATCAAGTTCACTTAATCGACGTATTGATTTGGAACATTTTGGAACAATGAATGATGAATAAATTGGCATCTTCAATAGAAACTCACCTTTAGGTTTGGTATCCAAGCTGTAAGGACCTTATACTGTGAAAAGAATCTACTTCATACTGTTTCAAATTAATAAAATAGCTTTGACAGCCTATCTACAGGAGCTCCCCTACTGAATAACTAAATTCAGATTTGTGTCTATGTGAGGTAAACGTGGCGGGAAAGCACGCCGTGGATCAAAACATTGAACAAGGGAGGGGGAAAGTAAAATGTTTCCAAACTTGAAGCACATAGTTTGTAGTGCTTACTACTTTCCTAGCAGTTTAAGAATGCATTATGATATAATTTAAATTAACATGTTTTAATGAAATTTCAATTTGTAAATAATATTTTTCACTTTTGGATTTTTTTTTCTTTTCGTCAAATACTGTACATCCCGCTTCTTTCACGTAAAAAGTTAATCTATAGGATTTTATAAACAACCATGGGAACGGTCTTGACCATTTTGTACAAGCTGTACTCTTTGGCAATAAAAATGTATATATACAGTATTTAAAAAATAAATATAACTTTAGTCTCTTTAGAAATGTATAAGTTACCCACTTCCCTTCTGGACGTCAAAAGCTTCGGAGAAGGAGCTAGAAGAGAGGTAAGACCCGCCCAATAAAGCTCTAAATTTAGTCTGCTCGGTGAGATTAGCCTGCAATCACTCACCTACTACTGCTAGACTCTTCAACATACTGTAGACTCAAGAAAATGTGTGTGTGTGTGTGTGTGAGCCATATTCCTGGAATAGAGGAGAGAATGTACAGTTTGTACAGTATAAAATTCATTACATCTATGGGAAGTACACGTAAAGATAATTGTGTGTGAGCGCGTGCGTCTGTGTTTGTGTGGAGAAACACTCTGTAATCAGGAGTGACCCTGCTGGAGTGCCTTTCTTCCTGTTGCCTGGCAACCTGACATCACGGTACACCCTTCACTGATTGATCACACAGCATCTACCCATAGTGCTCTGGGGTTTTCAGCAGGCTTTCCCCAACCAGCAGCTCTCATCCCCTCTCATTCATGCTTTCTGTTCACTCACAGACAGAGACAGACGGCCTCGTTTACCCATGACGCTCAGTCCCTGCGAGATTCTTCCCCCCTTTATTTTAGCCTTTCATCCTGATGTCTGGCGCAGCAGATAAGCCTGCGTGTTTATCAATATACCAATGTACTTATAAGGTCAAGGATAAGGTATCGATCATATTTGTGTCTGAATCAAATTAATCAAGACGAAAGACGAGTAATAATGATAACATCACAGATAGACAGATTATTATTTACAGCAATTCATGCTTAAAAATAGAGGGTGGGGTTGGTGCGTGATTCTGGTTCCAGAACCTTATTGGAAATAGTACGCGGCGCCCTCTTGTGGTTGAATGGTCGACACGTGTCGTATGATGGACGTTTGCCCTTCACCAGCAGCGGGCGTTGCGCCACCTGATCAGGAACAGAGTTTTTAATTATTTCTGTCTTAAAGGAGCCAAGCTTATGCTTTTTTTGGTCAGGTTTTGTTAAGGTTTGATAATAATATGGCATGGCTATGGAAGGTGGCGTTAGAATGCTGATGGCTAGGTGAGTTACACGAGGCCCCATTTTCAGAAATTCAGCAATCTTGAGGTAAATTCTAGATGGGATACAGCTGCGGCCTGCGGGTATTCATCATTTTTGTGACTCAGTACAACGATAATTAATAATAATTGCACATGTTAACTCTGAGAGTTAGGATAGGGGTAAACTTTAAAGAAATACAATGGGTATAATTTAATAAACAATGTGAATAATACGTCTCGGTATAATTACTGTTTTTACATTACGTTGAGGGTTGGGTTTATGGTAGACGTTAATACACAATTAATGTTAATAAATTAAACAAATAATTCTTGTTAACTTCTGCAGCTGTGTCCCTCCTAACAAACAACCCAGTCTTAAAGTATGGAAGATCTTGTAGGTTACTGTAAAAAAAGGCCAAAAAAGCTTCCCTTGATTTTAGTGTATAGATTACCATTTGTAAAACACAGTTTTACTACATATAATACAGTTAAATTATGGTTAGTATAGCAAAATCACAGTAAATTTGTGGTTACTATAGTTATCCACTGTTTTGTGGTTTTATTTGTTATAAAACAAACCGTTTTTGTAGTAAAACCAAGGAGACCACAAATTTACAATGACTTTGCAATTAATATCAACCGTAGTTCAACCATCAAAAATGGAGTTATAGAAATGTTAATAAATATAGCAAAAAAGAAACATGAATATACATATTACTACTTTTATTATAATTCATTCAATTTATTAATTTTTTTTTTTTGGCTTCGTCCCTTTATTAATCAGGGGTCGCCACAATTAAATGAACTGCCAACTTCATTCATTCATTTTCTTTTCAGCTTAGTCCCTTTTTTAATAAGGGGTCACCGCCAACTTATTCAGCGTATGTTTTAGCAAGCAGATACCCTTCCAGCTGCAACCCATCACTGGGAATCACCCATATACACATACACTACAGTTAATTCAGCTTACCCAATTCACTGATAGCACGTTTTTGGACTTATGATGGAAACCGGAGCACCCAGAGGAAACCCATGCCAGCACGGGGAGAACATGCAAACACCACACAGAAATGCCAACTGACCCAGCCGAGGCTCGAACCAGCGACCTTCTTGCTGTGAAGCGACAGTGCTACCCACTGCGCCACGGTGCCACCCCTATTATAATACAACTATGATTAATTTAAACAAACAAACAAACAAACAAAAGGTTCATCATTTTGAATAATAGTTCTACAGATATCAGATTTTTCAGGATTACAATAAACGATTATTGCGGCCACATTTTGAGGGAAAAAAATTGACTAAATTGTGGAGGCTAAAATGCTTTCATTTAGAATAAAAGTTATACAGTTTCTGAAACTATAATAATTCCTTTGAGAAATCTAAATGTAATTTTTTCTATCTATGATATTACTGTCAAATCCTCCTGTAGCAGCTTTCATTTAGACCTACATGTATTACTAAAACTCTACATTTCTGAAATATTTGTTTTTATGTGCAATAAAAATGAATTCTTTATTTACAGAATTATGGCATAATATTACATGTGTAAATCACTTAAGAAGGTCTCTGTTAAACCATCTCTGAGTGTGTCGTTCTTTAAATGCTGTGAGTAACTGCTTCTGAATGTGAACAGCTCACTTTTTCCACTATGTAAAATGTGGGAAATATGTGGGCTAAAAAAAAATCTAGAAGAAAAAATATCTTACCATATGCATTTGCGTTAATAGAAAATACAGGCATTTACCAAACTCATCAAACTGCAACACAGTGTAGAAATGTTCCTCTTTGTAACATAAATGTGCACCTAACGGCTCAAAGTTCAAGCTCACGGTTTAGCAGGTCCCTTAAGAGAGAGAAAAACAATACGTGTCTGCTTTAAGAGAACATGTGTTTAACTGTTTGAGCTGTGTTTCAAAGTGGAATCTCACATTTCCAGAAATAAGAAGTAGGTCAAATGAGGCAAGACAGAAAGAGAGAATAAATAAAAAAACCCTGAAAAACATCACAAATCGCTAAACAGTGCTCTTTATTGGTCAGGAGCAAATTATTTGGCTGGGAAGAACTGAGACATACAGTATGCTCATGTGGAATAATTTACACTGCATTCATATGTAAATAGGAGACATTTCAGAATGAGTGCATTGCATGATGTCTAACAAGCAACAGTTATTATCATGAAATTGAAACTAGTCTCAAATACAAGAGTACAATACATCAGAGTGGCATTTGAAGAGTCTTGGATCAAACTGCTGAAGAATGCAAATTACAACAACATAAATTCCTCTTGTAGGCGGACTGTGTTTTTTCCCATCGTAAAGAAAAACTTTACAAGACTGAAATGAGGAGACGAAAGTGAGACTTTTTTTCTGATTTTTAACTATGAATCTGCTGTGGTAATTCATGGTGTTCCTCAAGGCTACGCATTAGGAACTTGTTCTGTTTTTTTTAACTGCTTCACACATCCTAAATTGTACTTCGTAAAATTCCAAGTATTCTTTTATTTCATGCTTTAAAAAAAATCACGTTTGATGAGGTTCCTCTCCTAAAGACATCTACATGACAATATTAAGTCACAGTCATAGCGCCACCAGCTGACAGAGGGAAGTTTGATATAAATCTGTAATTTTCTCTGGTTTTAAGTCTATCTATCTATCTATCTATCTATCTATCTATCTATCTATCTATCT
>CAIGQQ010031593.1:0-22739 GCA_903798035.1 Danio albolineatus
ACACACACACACACACACACACACACACACACACACACATTCTTCACTTACTAGAATCACTAATGTACTCTGTCCAGTTGAAGGTGGAGTTGTGCAGCTCTAAACCGTTGCTGTAGTCGGTTAGGTTTTCAGTGACATTGACCTCCGGCATCTTCACACACTTCTGCCGCAGGTTTCCCATAAAGAGCTGCAGTCCGATCAGAGCAAACACACTTAGACAGAACACGGTCAGGATCATCACGTCTGACAGCTTCTTCACTGACTGGATCAGAGCGCCGACGATGGTCTTCAGTCCTGAGAAACACGCAGCGGTGATCACAAAACTCCCGATGCGCACAACAACTCAAACACACTGTGAGAATTTGTGTTTTAAGCTACCTCTGAAACAGATCGTATGGTAACACTGTAATAAGGTCTGATTGGTTAACAATACTTTTACAGCATTTATTGATCTATGGTTATTATTAATACATTTACCAGTTGGTCAAAAACATTAAGAACGTAGAACACTAATGTATAAGATTCCATGAGCCTAAATACTGCTCATTGTAAATTCATAATATCTAATGAACGAACCAACGTTAACAAATCACACCTTATTGTAAAAGTGTTACTGTTTTTGTGTGTTTTGTAATACCAGGAATGGTTCACTCAGAAACTCATTATTTATTCAACTTCATGCAATTCCAAACCTGTATGCTGCTATTTGTACTGTAAAAGGATCTATTCACAGCTCTATTCATTACAGTGAAAGCAACCACAGCTGTCGAGCTCAAAAAAAAGAAGAAAGAAAAACACAACGAAAGCACCATTAAAAGTGTCCTTCACTACCTGACAGAAGTCTTGTTGCCTATCCAAGTTTTAGGAACAGCAAATAATACCTTGACTTCTAGTTGATCATTTAGTATCAAAAGTAGTTTATATGAAGGCTAGGGCCTTTAGATTATGCTTATTATACCAAAATAAAAATATGACTTTTTTATGATTTTTTTAATTAGGTCAGTAAGGTCTGACTTTGCTTGGACAAAAGTCATGGTGCAGAGGGAAAAGAATTAATATTATGTATGACTCCCATAAGCTTGGATGACTGCATCCGTACATCTCTGCAACGACTCAAATAATGGTCAAGAAAGCATTCTTGCAGGACACCCAGAGTTCATTTTCAATGCCTTTTCCTCCATCTTACGCCAGACATGCTCAGTAATGTTCATGTCTGATGACTGGGCTGGCCAATCCTGGAGCACCTTGACCTTCTTTGATGAAGTACGAGGAGTGCTATCCTGCTGAAGAGTTTGCCCTCTCCTGTGGTTTGTAATGTAGTAGGCAGCAGAAATGTCTTGATACCTCAGGCTGTTGATGTTGCCATCAACTCTGCAGATCTCTCGTACGCCCCCCTACTGAATGTAACCCCAAACCATGATTTTTCCTTCACCAAACTTGACTGATTTCTGTGAGAATCTTGGCTTCCAACCGGTCTTCTGCAGTATTTGTGATGATTATGATACAGTTCAACAGATGATTCATCACAAAGAAATCTACCTTCTGCCACTTTTCCAAATGATCAACTAGAAGTCAAGTTGTTATTTGTTGCTCTTACAACTGGGATTGACGACAAGACTTCTGTCAGATAGTGTATATAATTGGTTCACTGCATTTACAGTCTTGTGGAGCCACATCACTAGCTCTGTGAGACAAAAGAAGAAAAAAAGACTCTTTAAAACAGAGATGCCCAAAGTACTGACATCCCATCTGAGAGGAGAGTGAGAATGGGGGCAAGAAAGATGGAGGCAAATTCCTTTAAAACAGAGCTTATCGTTTTTAATTTGACGTAACATTTTTTTGTATTTTATTGCTGAGCTACAAAAAAAGCAAACTCAAATTAAATGTTTCAATTAATGTTGTAAATCAATCAGATTTTTTACAAATGTAAATATTGTCTCTCGACGAATAGAGGACAATGCAGAAGACATCGGTGAGCAAATCATGGCAACAACAAGTGTACTTCTGTTATAAATTAGATTGTTTTGTTTTTACTGTAATAAGTTTATTTTAAAATGTAAAAATGCTGCATTAGTTAATATAAAGCAATGTTTTCTAGTCATTTTTGAATATTATTAAATAAATTAGAAAATTAGCAGTGGCAACTATGTTTACCTTCGGCCCACAAGCCTCAATCAAGTTTGTTTTTTGGCCCTTCATAACAAAAAGTTTGCTTTAAATCAAGACTCAAATTCTATTCTGTTCTTTACACAAAGCGGTCTTGAAAAACAGCATACGTTTTTTTTCTTGAAGATAGATAGGGGATAAATCATTTCTGGCTGAAATATTCCTTCAACAAAACCATTTTTGAACAATTATAGTTATTTTAAAGGGATAGTTCCCTACAAAATGAAACAATTCATCATTTACTCCACCTGGAATATCCCTTTTGTTTCTTTCGCACCACAAAAGGAGAAATATTTAAAAATGCATTTGTGAGTGTTGAGCATGTGACTAATATGCCAAATATTCCACATCTGCTGAGGATTATACAGCAAAGTTAGATAAAAAACAAATTAATTATCTAACAAGACACTTGAACCTTTGTATCTGTCTCTGTATATAACTGCATGTTTATGAAACTATATTAGCACTAGGTCCCACTTTATATTATGTGGCCTTAAATGTATTGCATCAAAAAATAAATACAATGTAACTATTGTGTTTATAATATTATTATTATTATTATTATTCATTCATTCATTTTCTTTTCGGCTTAGTCCCTTTATTAATCCGGGGTCGCCACAGCGGAATGAACCGCCAACTTATCCGGCATTTGTTTTACGCAGCGGATGCCCTTCCAGCCACAACCCATCTCTGGGAAACACATCCATACATTCTCACTCACACACATACACTACGGACAATTTAGCTTACCCAATTCACCTGTACCGCATGTGTTTGGACTGTGGGGGAAACCGGAGCACCCGGAGGAAACCCACGCAACCACGGGGAGAACATGCAAACTCCACACAGAAATGCCAACTGGCCCAGCCGGGGATCGAACCAGCGACCTTCTTGCTGTGAGGCAAATGTGCTAACCACTAGGCCACCGTGGCGCCCTATTATTATTATTATTATTATTATTATTATTATTATTATTATTATTACCACACCACACACCAGCTGATTGGTGGAGAGGAGACAGAGTGATGAAGCCAATTATGATATGGGGATGGTTATGATGGACAGAGGCCAGTGGGCAAATTGGCTCCGTTTAACACCTACTGCTTTTCGAAGGACATTTTTAACGTCACAGAGAGTCAGTACCTCAGTTTAACGTCTCATTCGAGCGACATCACTCACTGAGCAGTACTGAGTAACCATCAATATACTGGGGCATTAGGACCCACACAGAACGCAGGTTGAGAACCGCCTGCCGGCCACATTAACACCACTTCCTGCTAGGCCTGTCACAATATTTATTTTTTGTTGTACGATATATAGCACCAAAATATAACGCGATAAACGATATTATTGTCATTTTAAGACCACTTTAGGCCACTTATTATATAATGCCAGAATGGCAATATAATAGCATCATAACGCAAGTACACTCTTCAAAAGAACACATAATATTTTGTTCTTAAGAATATTTAATTTAATTTAGTCATTTTAATAATTTAATAATTAGGCATTGGAATCAGAATGTGAAAACACATATCCAAAACAAATAATAATAAATGTTAACAAAAAAAAATGCAAGGTAAAAAGTAACAGAGGCTGCAATATCTGCTACCAGATCTATTTTCAGTTGTCAGGCACCCACATCAAAATATGCTTTAGCCATTTATGGTAAATACTATAGTGTTTTTTTTTTTACCTCCAATAGAGAGGTTGTGAAATCAGCTAAAATGTTGAAAGAATTGTTTTTTACGTACAGGCGATATATATTGCATCACTAAAAATGATTAAGATCATGTCCATGTATTGTGCGATAAGCCAATATATTGATTATTGTGACAAGCCTACTTCCTGCTCAGCTTTTCCTTGTGGTCTCCATCCAGGTACTGACCAGGCACAACCCTGCTTAGCTTCAGTGGGCGACCATGTGAGAGTTGCAGAGAGCTAGCTGTCAAATTATAAGGTATTGCAGAATACTTGTGGTGCTCTTAAGGTGGGAAATTAATAGGGTTAGACACAGGCTCGATGGTATAGGTAGGTTTAAGGCTGCGTTAAGGTGTAAGGGATGGTCAACAGTGTAATTACAAATGCAAAAGATTAATTTCAGTGTAAGTACATATTAGTTATGGCCACCTAATATAAACTAAGACCTAGCGCTGCAGTTCACTTTAAGTGTGTCATTTTGATTAAACCAGATTACTAAACCATGAAACACAAGCTCTTGTACCTGTTTTCTAAGACTCCAGGTATGTTTGCCTCATAAGAGAAAGTACATGGATTGTATTTTGCACCACATTTCCTTTTATTTTCATTTATCACTACTTGTGTGCTTTTTCAAGTCAACTATCGGAATATATAACAGATATTGCATGAGGGAAATCTTTGATACGCTTGTATTTTTAAAATAAAAGCGTAATTTCTGTCAATATTCACTCCCATTATATGGACAAGAGCAAGCAAGACATTTTTTTTATCTTCTCCTTTCATGGTATAAAAAAGAAAGAGGGGTATACAGCATAAAAACACCACAGGGGTGAGTAAACAATCAATGAATTTTCATTTTGTGTGTCTGTGAACTATGCCTAGAATAACAAGTAAAATATTATGAATTAGTAAAAAAGAGAAGCAATCAGAAGCTGTTGGTGATTAAAACATGGCTTTAAACATTAGTGTGCGTGTTAGTTGAGTAAATGTTTGTGATATTGCGAATTAACAACATAGAAGCATGCAGTGTAGGGTAGTGAGTGCAAGTGCTCCATGTATGTGCGTGCGTACGTTCATGTGTATGTGTGTGTGCGCTTCATGCACACACACACACACACACACACACACACACAGAGAGAACAAAACACAACAGACACGGCCGACGGTGCGCATGCACATAAAACAGCAAACAAAGGAGAAGAGAAGAGTAGAGGGTCTCAAGTTCTCTATCTCAGGCTATATACAGTAGGCTTCAGCAATGTCTCATGCAAAAAAAACAACACAACTCAAAGAAATAACGCCCAGTTGTCTATTTCCCAAGGCATGATGGGAGACCTTTCCCAAGGCGTGATGGTCTTTGGGAAATAACAGAGCAGAGCCCGGCAGAAGGGATATAAGGAGAACTACAGAATGTGTTTTTAAAAGCCTGGAATCCCGTTTTGTTTTTACACCCGAACGGATTCCTGCTTTCTCTGACCGCTGGCAGCGACAGAATGACAGAGAGGATGGAGTGAGCGAGAGCTCGGATGGAGAGAGAGGCAGCCTGTGAGCTCGCCCTCACCTGGAATCACTGATATAGTTTTGAGTGCTCGTAAAACCCTGAAGGTTCTCAGTGCTGAGACATTGCCCAGATCCACAAATTCTGTTACATATCTGTAGGGAGGGGGAGGGGGGAGGGGTCACACACACACACACACACACGCATGTTAAGACAGGACAGGGCAGCAGATGGAAACGTCACACAGAGACACACACCTGACTGACACTTGTGTTTATGCGCACACGCATGCGCACGTCTATACACACACACACGCACACACACACACATACATCCCTTACCTGGGATGACTGAGATAGTTTTCAAAGCTCTGAGCACTCTGAAAGTGCGGAGAGCTGACACATTGCCTAGGTTTACAAACTCAGTTACATACCTGTAGAATCAAATAGAGAGTTACCACAAACACACTCGCTCCAACTCACACAAGCGCAACCCACATAGGTTCACCAGCTTTTCCTTCATCAATGTGTCCGAAACTATCCGAGAACACTCTGGTTTCGTTTCTCGTATGCTTTTTTAAATTGAAAAAGGAAAAATAATGGTATGCACTACTGATACTCACGCCATCAGAATGACACTGAAATCCAGCCAGTTCCAGGGGTCTCTCAGGAAGGTAAACTTCCCCACGCAGAAGCCCCGAGCCAGGATCTTAATCAGGGACTCGAAGGTGTAGATCCCTGTGAACGTGTACCTAAACGCACACACAAGCAAAACTTCTATAATATGCCTCAAAACATTAAGAACAATACAATTAAAGGAAACAGACCAAATACAAAAAGTTGTAAGGTGCTCATTTCCTTGCTGTATTGATGAACCATTAATACTAATTGGTTTAAAGGTGCCCTATAAAGAAGATCTGGGTATACTTAGACATAATCGAATAAAAATAAGTCGGTATTTGGTGTGAGCCTCAAACACCATTGTATCCTTGTTCTCATGTAAACTACACGATTGTAAAACCCAGTGGAGAAACACCCCAATCAGAACACAATACAGTGTGTTGCGTTGCTAACTGCACATACCCTCAGCATCTGCATGTACTTGTAGCTACATTACAATGTCATCCAGACCTGACAGCTGCTGTGCCACCAAAAGTTCAGCAGACACACGTTGCACATCATTAATGTGCATGCCCTAACTTGCGTTAACTTACAATGTATGATGGACTTTTATTTTGAAAGCGGTAGATGCAGCAAAAAACAGACTCACCAGATTGTTTTCTATGCGTTCCTATGCAACAACTCCCCGATCCATCTGCTCACATGCGCGTCAGGGTGCAAAATGTGGGATATATAGACTCTAAATTTATTCAGCTCCACACCAAAGAGGCGTAGGGTGTATTGAAGGGTATATTTTGTTAATCTATCAGAGCAGAGCTGTTTAGCAGTAAATAGAAACGGCCCTAACATTATGTACTAACACACAATGCAACAAGATTTCTCTGTCTGCACCAGACACTACAAGACAGAAATGTTTAAATACTCATTAAGAAGCCCAGAATCCAGTGGTCAACTTTTGAAGAGGATCAAAATCTTTCATCAAAGTCGTCTTAAAAACCACTGAAAGCATTCGTGTCTTAGGATAACTTTGAAAAAATGGTTTTGATCCACTTCAAAGGTTGAAAACTGTCGTCCACTGCACTCCCATTGAAATGCACATGTTTATGATCGAATTATTAAATAATAAACCTCTTTAACAATATTAAAAGTACATTCTATGTTGTTGGTTTACTCTATGTCACAGTTCTATTGCTCATGTATAAACTATATGTTTATTTTTAAGATCTGAGGTAAAGTATCTGCCACCTCTTACACATAGCATGGCAACAAACGTCACATAAAATGGTATTCCAGGACATACTGGTAACATTTAACACTGTATAAAGCACATAATCTGAGGTGGCCATTGTCATAGTTTTTTCTGTAAAGTTGCGGCTGAAATAGAAACTCACTGTTGGGGAGGTTAAGGCAAAAAGTCCTATCAACATGGAAAAGATAGCTTTTATTGCATGTTGCCGCATCATGTCACATGTAGTTAGGACACACTAATGCAATCACATGCTCATAGTCGCTTTAACATAGAGTAATCTTCCTAGAATTCCTAAGGTAAAAAAAGTGACTTACTCCACGTTCTTGGCCCATTCTGGGGGATTGCTGAGCGTCATGAAGGCGCAGTTGGTCAAGATTGTGCACATGATCACAAAACTGAACAGAGTGAGCAGCAGTCAAGGAATATATACAAAGAAAACACACAAATAAATGTACACTGTAAAAACTTCTTCATGTTGTCCAAACACAAATTAAGTTACCTTAATTGCATTTCAAAATTTAAGTGGATTGAACATAAAACAATTAAGCTGACCCAAAAAAAATTCAACAATTTTATTGATTCATCAAATTTTAAATAAGTAGTTTGAACAAGCAGCAAAAATGTTTTTGAGTGTATACACACACACCTACAATGACATGATAGCATGTTGACATTTTCAATACTGTTAAATTGCCACATTTTTTGTTATGGCATTAACTGTTTTACTGTATTTTTCATAAAAGCAAATCCAGTCAGAACAAAAACATCCTAAAAAACTTTTGAATGGCATATATTTGTATAAGGGACATTCTATCAGAAACGTAACATACATTTTCACTTCTAAAAAAAGTGACAGGGCCTGACCTTTGAGCTTGTCTTCCTCAAACAATTGTTAAAAAACAAGCATAAAATCATACAATTCAATATTAGAACGCATCCTTGATCACTGTCAGCTTCTCCTCCATCAAATCATGTCAATTCCGAGTCACAGCCTTAAAGGTGTATTTCACACATTTTATGTTAAATTTGATGCAAATATGACAGGACTGACAGAAACATGGGGACAATTGTAAATTTATTTGTATTATATATTTGTAGTATTTATTTGTAGAATTTATTTATAATTGTTATGTTTTTAATCAATTGATGTGAATGATAACAACGTAAACATGCTATTTCTGAAGTTTTTTTTTTCTTCTAAATATTTTTAGCATAACAGAACTACTAAAGCTGTAGGTTTAATTGGGCTGAGGACAAGGACAATGACAGGGTACACTTGTAAAGTGTTTTTAATAAAGAACCAAAAATCTGAGAACCAAATGAATGACATATTCCTTTACAGAAAAACTCACAGAAATCAGTCCATTTTAGAAATTTTTGGAATGAAATACTTTTATTCATTGTATTTTTGTTTTTATTTCAGGGACAGATAATGTACGTTTCTGGTAGAATGTAAAACCGTGTTTACTACCTCTCCATCTGAAAGATGTTGGCTGTGATTGTTGAATCTTAAAATGAGATTAATGTGGATCAGGATATATCTCACAGGTAAAAGCTCTGGCTATACAAGAAAAAGTGCTTACATACATCCATTCAGCTCATAAAGGATATGAATGCACCAGGACCCTGATGGAGATTCTCCTTAATGGATTGAAGGGACTCAAAATATACAAGGCCGGCGTAGCATTAAAGCGGAATATCGTCTTCCCACGATTCAAAACTATAAAGGTCTGCAGCAGAGAAAAGCAAATTATGGTTACAGCGCACACAATCTGTTTCACAAGGTGTTACATAACTGCAGAGAATGACACACGTCATGACAACAGACTGGATAGTTCAACCAAAGATGAATATTTACTATCAAAATGAGTTGCTTTGATGATGTTGAGCACAAAGGAAGATATTTGGAAGAATTTTTTAAACTGCGAGCCATTGACATTGTAAAGAAAATACCATGAAAGTCAGTAGCTATGCTTTCATCTACCTATTTGTTTATGGGTGGTTTGGAATATCACATAAACAAAAATGCTAAATGGGAACGCCAAGATGCACATAAAGTTTTAAAATGCGAGTGGGGTAAATTTTTCATCTGAAAAGAAAACATTTGCATAAACTACAATGAAAGCACAATCACTAAATAAACGAAAAATAAAAAGCATGATCAAAGTTGGCGCCACGGTGGCGTAGTGGTTACCATGATCGCCTCACAGCAAGAAGGTCGCTGGTTCGAGCCTCGGCTGGGTCAGGTGGCATTTCTATGTGGAGTTTGCATGTTCTTCCCATGGTCATTCGGGTTTCCTCCGGGTGCTCCGGTTTCCCCAAAGACATGTGGTATAGGTGAATTGGGTAGGCTAAATTTTCCGTAGTGTATATGAGTGTAAATAAGTGTGTATGGATGTTTCCCAAAGATGGGTTGCAGCTGAAAGGGCATCCGCTGCATAAAACATATGCTGGATAAGCTGGCGGTTCATTCCGCTGTGGTGACCCCAGACTAATAAAGGGACTAAGCCGAAAAGAAAATGAATGAATGAATAATCAAAGTGGTTCGGCATCAATAACTGTTAACTACAAGAGCCAGTTCACAGTCATTACATTGCATCTTTGTCTTCTCAGTAATTTATTATATAAGAAAAAAGGCCCACAGTGGCTTCAAATGATATTGTTCTTATTGATATTTGGTGCCAGTTTACCTGAAAGCAACAATTATGGATTTTTACTTTAGACACATGCGTCCGAAATTGCATACTTCCATATTATATAGTACGCTAAAAATTGAGTATGCGAGCCGAGTAGTATGTCCGAATTCATAGAATTTAAAAAACCCGCATGACCTACTACTTCCGGCACGATTATAAAGTGCACAACCAATGGACACTACGCTAACCCATGATGCACCACGAGAAAATTCATGAATGGGAGTGAAAAGACGCAACTGACATGGGTAGGTCACGTGACCATGAAAAAATGGATGTAGTACATCCGAGTTCCATTCACACTACTTACATTCATACTGTATAGAACGTACTTTTCTAATGGTCGAGTAGTAAATTCAAATGCAGCACCTACTGAGTTGAAAGCTATTTCGGATGCAGTGATAGTCTCCAAGAGGACTAAATGAGGATTTTGATATTCCTCCATTTCTTTAATGTTTAATTAGATGTGTTTGGGTAAAGGTTTCTGGCAATATTTAGTTATTTCGTTTTCTTTATTTGGCATCACGGTGGCGTAGTAAGTAACACGATCGCCTCACAGCAAGAAGGTCGCTGGTTTAAGCCTTGGCTGGGTCAGTTGGCATTTCTGTGTGGAGTTTGCCTGTTCTGCCTCCTCCGGGTGCTCCTGTTTCCCCAACAAGTTCAAAGACATGCGCTTTAGGTGAATTGGATGAGCTAAATTGTCCGTAGTGTATGAGTGTGAATGAGTGTGTATGGATGTTTCACAGAGATGGGTTGCAGCTGAAAGGGCATCCGCTGCGTAAAACATATACTGGATAAGTTGGCGGTTCATTCCGCTGAGGCAACCCCAGATTAATAAAGGGACTAAGCTGAAAAGAAAATGATAAGTTGGTGGTTCATTCTGTTGTGGCGACCCCAGATTAATAAAGGGACTAAACCAACAAGAAAACGAATAAATGAATGGATTTAAATTAATTGTGTTATAACTAACCCTCTGACTGTTACAAGTTGCCCCGCAGGTGGGGTAAACAGTAACATTTTTACTCCTGGCACTTTTGGCAATACTGCAACATAAACCATAGGCGATCACACAACCAGTGCTCATTTGTAAGAGAGGCTTGTGTGTAGTTGGTAAACAAAAAACAAAAACAAAAAAAGGTTTGTCTGACCCCATTACTTTGTTCAATATTTGGCCAATTTGTGTCCCGCTCTCCCCTACAAAATGTTGGAAATACTTAAAGTAGTCCTCCTGACTAAACTCTAAATGTAAACAAAACAACACCCAGGGGTATTTCCCTTTATAAAAAGGATCAGTCACATACTTTTTGGTTGCTGTAGTAGGTGTCCAGGTCCTCCAGCGGGACGGACAGCATGTGTGGCGGAACATCTCCGTAGATGAACGGCAGGGATTTTCCCGCCTCCAAATCGCTGTTGGGTTTGGGCCCGTTTTCGTCGTCGTCATCAGGCCGTCTCTCGCCTTTGGGCCGCTGGGCCGCCTCCTCTGCGATGCGTTGCTCGATAGCGGCGAGAGACTCGGGCAGGAAGGGCCGGAAGCTGTCAGGTCCGGGTGGAACGAGCAGCTGAGCAGCCATATTGACATCCTGCTCTGGTAGCTGCACCAGCTAATCTCCGGTCACTCTGGGAGCTGATGGAACAAAAATCACACGTTCATTACAAAGCGCCTGCAAGATGAGACCAATCATTATGGTGGAAGCTTTTCATTTGAATAAATTGGGTCAGTCTGAAGCGGTTTAGAACGTGAAATAACCAACGTTAATTCATTTACAGTGTAATCAGCATACAACTGGAGACACTGGGGAAGATTTTAAACTCTGATGCATTAGTTACTTCTTGCTTCTTAAAAGTGCTGGTTCTGAAGGTTGTTCCCCCAATACACTCTCAAAATAAGACATCATGTGCACTGTCAGAAATAAAAATACACAAGCTGTCATTGGGGTGGTACTTTTAAACATTTGTACTTAAAGGGTCCATATTGCGTCAGCACTGATAGTGGTCAGTGCACTGACATACTGTATATAATGCAAGTGAGTTTGAGGCATCCCAAGTTCAAATCCTGAATCTTTCGTGATCCCATCCCCACCCGCATCTTTCTCCAACTTCCCTTCCTTTCAATATCTGCTGTCCTATCATAATAAAGCCAAGAACTCCCAAAAATATATTTTTAAAGGGTATGTGTTGGTACTTTCAAGATATTTATTAGTACCTATATTTGAAAAGGTATTCCATTGCACTGTTAAGGTACTTATACAGCATGTATCTCTAATGGCCCGTTTCCACTGAGTGGTACAGTACGGGACGGTTCGGTGCGCTTTTAAGGCCGCTTCCACTGTCTAAAAGCGTACCGAACCGAACCGTACCGTACCACTTTTTGGTCACCCTTTGCAAAGGGTACCAAGGGTACCAAAGGGTGACCAAAAGGCAGAGCTAGACGCACAGCTGAACGCTATTGGTTTACAAAGATACGCTATTTGCTCACACAACAAGCCAGAATGAAAACAAAGGACCCGCCATGTTTAATACGAGAGACAATACACCGATAAACATATAATAACGAGCCATGGTCGACCCGAGATCAAACAAACTTTGTCGTCATCTTGATAAACAGTTGATAAATTTAGAAGACTTTGATCAAATGATTTTGTTTCAAAGCGGCATTCTTTCTTGTGCTTTTTTTTTCTTTCAGTACAGTTTTTAAATAATGTTTAATAGGCCTACAATAACTGTGTATTTTATAGCCTATTTATTTAGACAGTGTGTGTTATACTATAGTTTAACTGACTGTTACCCTATTTTAAACTGGAGCTCTGAGCATAATTCGAATCACAAATTCGCTTCCACGACCACATCTTATTGCATATCCTTGTTTTAATTAATGTTATACTTTAATAATTAATTATGAAAAGGAATAATTCGTTCCTGAAATAGTTCTACTAAATCTATGAAACAAAAAAATTAACTTACTAATTAATTCATGGTATTTAAGCCTGCATGAACAACAATACATGCACAGGTACGAAATTCAAATCGAATAGATTCTAAAAATTATTTTTAATCGAAGTCATAATATGTAGGCTAGCTTAAAGAGAACTATTCTAAACACCTGCTGTGAATTTGTCTGCATGTCATCATGACTCCATAGCTGACAGCCAAACAACAGACATGCGGAGCGTGTTTATCCTATAGCATATACAACCAACAAACCAACTTTTTTCCATTTGGAATATTAAAGTTATTAATAATAGTTCTTATAAAATATCCATTTTTAAAACTTGATGTTTGCATGATGACTCCACACCAAAATGAAGGCATTAATTTAATAAACTATATCTATGCAAATTAATGCAATACTATATGTACCTCTAAAGTAGCTAAATTAGCTATTGTTAACCTTTAAAGGTACACAAAAGTTTTGTACAAATTTGCACCTCCAGGGGATTATTTTCTTCACTAAATCATTATAAGCCGTTACTCAAACCATTAAGCTACAAGATGAATTATAATATTACAAACTTTGATTTGAACCGAACTATTTTCAAGTATCGTTCTGTATTAATTGTATTAATTGTATTAATTGTCTTCTGATTGATTCTGTCATTGGCATGATACATGTTTAGCTGACGAACATACTGTCATAACTGAATTTATTCTGAACTGCACTGAAAGGTCACAGATCCGTTTAGGTGAAGCATAGGCAGCGTTAGAGTGTTTTACCTCTGTTTATTGTAACATTAGTCGTGTCTGCTTGAACAATAGTGGTCATAATCACTGACTGGAGATTATACCGCTGTCACGGAAGGAGAAGCTGACAATGGAGATGCAGATCGAAATGCAGGATTTATTACACAGAGAATGGTCAGGCAGTCAATGGTCACAATCAGGGGCAAACATACAGGTAAATCCAGTATGGTCAATAACAGGCGAGTGGTCCATCAACATAAAACAAACAACATAAAACAAACAAACAAAGCAAAGATCGGTACACGGCAAGACAAGACAAGGCAAGGCAAAATGCTTTGTAATGTTCACTTGTCAGCTTACGAGACTCACACACAAGCAACACACAAGCAACGTGTGTAATCAACTGATGAGGAACAGGTGCGTGTGAGCGGTGCCTTACTGGATATGTAGTTCGTGCAATGGCGTGTTTGTAGTCCGTTAACGATCTGAACAGACTGGATCACTGGTGACCTTGACAACCACACATAGATCTACAGTATGGGGACTAAATAAAATTCTGTTGGAAAAAAAACTAAAATGGTGTGCTCTTTTTCTTTTTATTAGTCAATGACTTTTGTCATCTGATAAAAAGACCAAGACTGCAAATATAATGGATTTATTGAGGGAAAGAACACTAATCCCACAAGGTATTGTGATTAGCAAAAATTAATCACAAGTACAAAAACACAATATATACTGTAAAAAGTGATTAGTTGCTTAAAGCGAGTAAACCAATTGCCTTAAAAGCCCATTGTAACTTGAAACTGCTAAGTTGACTCAATGTTTATAATTATGCTAATTGTACTCACTTTTTAAAGTCGACTAATCCCTTTTTACAGTGTCAGACTACTGTATTTTAACATTTTTTACAGTAATTATTTTTCAAATAATTACTGTAATAATTACAATATTACATATTTGGTGCTTCATTAAGTTTATAAAATCAACAATTATAGCCTGTATTTAATTTAGAAGACACACTGGAGTCAGGAAGAGCAGACTTATTTTAGTTTACTATATGTCATTTTGCTAGATACAGAAAATCTGTAAAAAAAATATAGAAAAATGTTATATTGAAAAAAAGTGAATAGTTTACTTTTAAAAAGTCAACATGTTGCTTTTAAGGCAACTGGTTTACTTGCTTTAAGTAACTAGTTAAGACAAAATGAGTAGCCCTGCTTGGCAATTTTAATTCTTTTTTAAATTTCTCAAACTAATCAACTGATAAATAATAATAAATAAACAAACAATGTTTAACTAAGAAAGGATCGTTTCAATGTATTTCCTATTATAGTTTAGTTTGGCTGAAAAAAAAACTAATTAAAAATGTTTTTTAAACTGCAAATGTCAATGTTATTAATTCCAGAACAAATCAATGTTGTTCAATGACAATTAACCAAACTTGCTTATTTAACCTAATTAATTAGATAACCCTTTGAATTGCACTTTAGGCTGAATACTAGCATTTTGTAAAATAACTAAATTATTAGCTTCTGTAATCATGGCAAAATTAAGTAGTTTTTAGACATGATATTATTAAAACTATTATGTTTTAAAATAAGAAATCAAATCGATATACATTACTTGGAAAATATTAGAAAGACAATTAGTGAATAACACAACTTGTGAATGTAGATTTTATTTTGTATGTACTGCTTGCTGAGATTCTCGTTGAATAAGAGATAAACTGAGATAAACATTTCTGTCCAGCATCCTGGGTAATGTAGTTTTTTTCTCCATGAATTCTGCTGTAAAATAAATGGAATTAATGCAGCCAAATGGGTTCAACAAGTGTTTACAATCAATATAACACAACAGGTTCTGAATGAAAGGTCATTAACTTCCAGAACCTAATGGTTATTGTCTTCTATTAATGCAAACGAAGAGGGTGTTAGTATTCATGCTATGCCACTATATGCAGCTAGTGTGTGTGTGTGTGTTTTAGAATTGTATGTTTGTACCAGCTCTGTATGTTACAGTAGAGCAGGAATGCCTGCGGGTCACCGGGCATAAATAGCCAGTCTGGCGTGATGCCCTGAGTTCTGTGGCCAGACCTCTGAGCACCGGGGCGTATTCTAGAACCAAATCATCTACAGACCCAGGAGTTCCGTGACTCCTAAAAACCCTCGTTCCCTTTCAGATTCACTGTCTCAAAAAATAGAGAGGTATCAGTTTAATAGATCAGATCAGATTAATAGAGATTTATATAGCTCTCCAGTGTTGTGTTCATATTTATGATTGTGTTTATTTATGTAGCACAGTGGTCCTGCGAGATACATTTCATTCCACTGTGTGTCCAACATATAGCAGGTTGACAATAAAGCTCAACTTGACTTGGCTTAGCAATGAACCAAGCAAGAAGGAGTAAAAGAAATTATGATAGAAGGGAGAAGAGAATAAGAGAGGAAACTCTCATACTTATTATTATAGATACAGTACTTCACCATTCACAGGTTTGTGCCCTTTTTTGAAAGAAATTCATATTTAATTAATATCAATGCTTTAAAGGGATGAAAATGATGGTAATTATTTTTACTGTTAAATAATGTTCGAAGATTTTAATTTAGAAATTTGTCTTGACAACAAAACTAAAACGTTTAAATGAATTGTGAAGGATTATGTGACACTGGGAACTGTAAAACTGTAAATAAATACCATAATAATACTGTTTTGTGCAACCCAGGCTCATTCTGAAAATGTACCGCTATATACATTTCTGGAGGGTGCCAAATACGTGCCAGGAGATACATTTATTTGCAGTTTTTGTTTTCATGAATCCACCAACTGCTGTGTACGCTTTTTAAAATCTCAAATTTCTCTTTGTCTTTATTTATCACATACACTTTTACATGCAGCAAAATTGAACTACCACGACTATACACAAACATCACACATTTCTTGCAAGTGCGAGGCCGCTGTCGACTGACTGACCCACCCTCATCCTTTTCCTAAATCCAACCATTAGTGTTTTCAAAAGCACCAATTGACCCACCCAACCACTTCCCTAAACCCAACCAACAGTTTTAAAAAGCAATCCAGAAAAAGAAAAGCCCTCGCCTGATTTTTACGTTTTCGGATTTTACCATATTCTCACCCTGTTATTTACTTGTTTATTTTAATTTTTACTTCTGTTTTTGTTTTACCCGCTTTCTGAAACCGTTTTTCTCCAAACTCGAACCTCGTCAAAGTGGTCAACTTCTTGCTGCATCTCAAGTCTGCTGACGTACATGGCGAGCTACTGGACAAACTGGTGACAGCGGGAAAGCTGTACACAGGGAGATAAGCGGTCAGCTGGTAAGCGCAAAAACAACTAAATGCACCCATACGTACTTCTGGCTACATAATTCGCAATCTCCAGAAATGTAAATAGAGCTACGTTTTAGAATGAGAACTTGTTGGTTTTGTGTTATATTTGATCAGGTTTTTTTAAAAAAGTAATCATTCTCAGTTTTTTGAACAGTAGTGTACATACAGCCGAAATCAGAATTATTCGCCCTCCTGTGAACATTTTTTTCAAATATTTCCCAAATGATGTTTAACATTTCCTATAATATTTTTTCTTCTGGAGAAAGACTTATTTGCTTTTTTTTGGCTAGTATTAAAGCAGTTTTTTAAACCATTTTACAAAACAAAACATTGTTATACAACGACTTACTTAATTACCCTAACACCCCTAATTACAATAAAATACTATACAATATTTGTTTATAAAGCACATTTAAAAACAACCGAGGTTGACCAAAGTGCTGTACATAGGAGTACTAAAAACAGAAAAGAAAGCAGAATATAAGAACATTTAACAAATAAAAGCAATAAAACAATGATCAAGCAGTATTAAAAGAGAGAGAGAATAAATAGGTCTTTAAAACAGACTTAAACAGAGGTGGAGGGGGAAAGTCTAATGTGAATTGGTAAACTGTTCCAGAGTTTTGGATCAGCAACAGCAAACGCTCGATCTCCTCGTTTTTTAAGGCGCGTTCTGGGGACAGTGAGTAGATTGACATCATGGGATCTCAAGGTTCGAGAGGGGGTATTAGGGCAAAGCAGGTCAGTGAGGTACTGAGGAGCAAGATTATTGACGGCTTTGTGAACAAATAATACAATTTTAAAATCGATTCTGTATTTAATGGGTAACCAGTGAAGTGCAGTTAAAATCGGAGTTACCGACTCATGCTTGCGGGTGCCAGAGAGTAGTCCAGCAGCTGCATTTTGTACCAGCTGCAGGCGAGAGAGAGAAGACTGAGAAATACCAAAATAGAGAGAGTTACAGTAATCCAGACGTGTTGTTATGAAGGCATGAATTAATGTTTGAAAATTTCTCTGGCATAAAAGTGGCTTGACTTTAGACAGTTGTCTGAGATGGTAAAAGCAAGATTTTACAACAGTACTGATCTGTTTGTCAAATTTTAGGTTTTCATCAAACATAACACCGAGATTTCTTGCACAGTGGGTAATATGTGGGGCCAAAGGTCCCATACTGACATTTAAGAGAGAATTTTCTTTGTGCCCAAATACAATTACTTCAGTTTCATTTTCGTTTAAATAAAAAAAATTGCTTGAGAGCCAAAGTTTAAGTTCCTCTAAGCAGGCCAAGAGTGGTTGTAAGCCATTTACATATTTTTGTTTTAGAGGAAAATGCATCTGGGTGTCATCCGCATATAGATGGAAGGAAACTTTATATTTATTGAAAATGGAAGCCAGAAGGAGCATGTACCGGGAGAACAATAAAGGCCCAAGGATTAATTAACCTATTAAGCCTTAAAATTGCACTTTAAGCTAAATACTAATGTCTTAAAATATATCTAGTAGCATATTATGTAATGTCATCATGTCAAATATAAAAGAAATCCGTTATTAGAAATGAGGTATTAAAACTATTGTTTATAAATGTGTTGAAAAAAAATATTCTTTCCGTTATAGATAAATTGGGGGGAAAAAATACAAGGGGGCTAATAATTCAGGAGGGCTGATAATTCTGATTTCAACAATATATAATAGTAGATGTTGTCCTGAATTTTACTATGTCTACTACAACTGTACTATATTACCAAATTTCATGGTCAAAATATTGTTTTATAATGACGACTAAACAGAGCAACTGCCTAATTTCCTGCATTTCCCACATACATACATATTTTATATCTAGCTCTGTAACACACACCATATGTCACAAACTGTAACTCACACTAAAATCCCAAACTCATGATTGGATTCTTGTGAGCATGCACCTGAGCATGCATCCGGCAGTCGAAAATGGATTGTCAAATTCAATCCCTCCATCCTCTACAAAAATCCAGATTTATACATCTTTAACATGGCAACTCTGCAATTCAAATATGTGGATTCAAGACAATCTGAAAAATTCTTCCTAGTTTCAAAACGATGATTCCGACAATATCATTTAAAGAATAAACGTGGTGTGAATCAAACAGAAACGCTACAGCTTTAAAAATAATAGATATATTATTTTAATTTGATAAATAAATAATTATGACAATAACATAAACATGCATTCATTCATTTCCTTCAGGTAGTCTCTGATTTATCAGAGGTCACCACAATGGAATGAATCACCAACTATTCCAGCATATGTTTTATGCAGTGGATGGCCTTCCAGCTGCAGCCCAGTATAACATAAACAGTCTAAGTGTATTATTTATTATGAAACAGTAGTTTCTACCATGTTCTAGAACTAGGATTCTCTTTCACACAAACAAGAGTTGACACTGCTCCAAACCACCTACGATGCAAAACCCTCAGTCCTCATCCAACTGGAAAGGCATGGTACAGATCAAATAGAAGTAAAAACAGAAAATCTGTAGTACTAAAAATCTTACAACCTGCATAATCTCCTGCAAAGATAATATCGTTAATGAATGGAGATGAATTTTACAATTATTTCACTAATTTCTAATTGAAAATGAGCAATCTTAGGCAATTAAAATGGAACTCTATTATTAAAATATTAAAATAAAATACCGGGGAAAATGGGCAGATTACTGTATGAGTTCTAGGTTAAATAAATAAATGTTTAAAATGAATAATAACATAAGTAATTCATACATTTTTTCGTAACAGTATTAAATGATAACCGCTTATTTTTAGTGTTTTCATCATCCCATTTTTAAAAAAAAAATCATTATCAGGCAATATATTATAGATTACTTTCACCGGTTGAGTCATTTCAGAAGTGTCGCAAATGGATAAAAGGGTTTTGATAGGTTATCGGCTCATATAAAGTTCAAATTCTGCCTATTGAGCTTATTCTTCACGTGCGAGCGGGTGCAGCCATTGGAATCTTTTTGGCTCAAGACTTCCAGTTTCTTTCACTTCTTTTGACTTCTAGACGTTAAAAACAGCTCGTTAGGTCACACTTTAGTTTGATGGTCCGTTTGTTGAATTTAAGTTACATTGCAACTAATTCTCATTAGATTATAATACACACATTAACCTAGTTAAGCCTTAAAATTGCACTTTAAGCTAAATACTAATGTCTTAAAAAATATCTAGTAGCATATTATGTAATGTCATCATGTCAAATATAAAAGAAATCCGTTATTAGAAATGAGGTATTAAAACTATTATGTTTATAAATGTGTTGAAAAAAATCTTCTCTTCAATGTAGATAAATTGGGGAAAAAATAAGGGGGCTTATAATTCAGGAGGGCTAATAATTCTGATTTCAACAATATATAATAGTAGATGCTGTCCTATATTTTACTATATGTCTACTACAACAGTACTATATCACAAAATTTCATGGTCAAAATATTGTTTTATACTGACGACTAAACAGAGCAACTGCCTAATTTCCTACATTTCCCACATACCTACATCTATATTTTATATCAAGCTCTGTAACACACACCATATGTCACAAACTGTAACTCACACTAAAATCCCAAACTCATGATTGGATTAATTCTCATTAGATTATAAGTAGACTGTTGAGGTTAGGGTTGGGGTTGGAATTAGGTTTAGTGTAAGTTGACATGTACTTGTAAAGTTTCTTATAGTCAGTTAAATGTCTGTTGAATGTCAGTATCAACAGATATTAAGTAGACAGTCTTACTACTAATACTCAAATGGACCATTGAAATAAAGTGTTACAGCTCAATCTGCTGCTTGATGTTGCGTATTTATACTTTCTTATTGTGTTATTCTACTTTTTATGTACACTGTTAACAATCTCCTGTAGAATCTACAGTAACTTACTGGCAGAAGTTCGCCAGTAACTTACTGTAAATCAATTACAGTAAAATACTGTCTTTTCATTTACAGCACCATTTATCTTGCTGTTTTTACAATATTTTATATCTTTACTGTAAAATATACAGTAACTTACTGCATAACTGTCCTCTAGTAAAATTCAGTTGATATTACAGTTCAGTTTGCTAGTAACTTACTGTAAATCGATTACGGCAAAAATACTGCATTTACATTTAAAGCACCAATTACCTTCCTTTGAATGTAATTACAGTATTGCAAAAATACAGTAAAATACTGCATAACTGTTCTACAGTAAAATACAGTTTATATTGCAGTTAAATACTGTAATTTGCAATGAACACTTATTTGTTGAGTGAGTAGTTTGACCATTTTCTGCCGTTTATTATTCCTTGTTATTTCTCCTTTATGCAACTGAATGTGAAGTTCTAAGACTTTCTCAAAAACAAGTTTACTTCCAGTACCTCCGCATCACAGAATAAGCTCAATAACTAAAGTAAAAATATAGTTTAAGACTTTAAGTGAGTCTTTTTAACCAAGTTTGACTTGTCAAGTAGACTTCTTCTCTGCACAACTCACACTAACAATGTTTTCCAGACAGAATATTCCTGGGTGCTCTGGGCTAGATTTCACTTCGCAACTGTGACTAATATTCGGCAGCAATTGTTTATGTGCATGTGGGTCTGTGAGCTGTTTCTCTCTCTCTCACTCCCTCCATCACCCAACCAGTTCAGCCTGTTCCCTCTGAGGACGGAGGTAAAAACAACAACTCCCTCATCCATGCATCCACCCATCAAAGCATTTATCCAATGATCCACTTATTCAACCCCCTCCAAAAATGAGCCAACCCTCTGGAGTGCCATTACTCCCAGCCCTGCCCTACTGTGCACCTGTCTCCAGAGTCAAAACAGAGAGGTGGGGGATTTTAGCACTATTTAAATACATATTAGCCACTCCTGAGTAAAAAATCAAGGATACCACTAACCACCAAAAACTTACAAATTTGAAGGCTCTTTTAGTGTCTTGATAAAGTTTGTAAACTTCAGCAACATGTGGTCATCTCCATGATAAATAATACACTGTAAAAAATAATATAAGTCATGACAATAAATGTTTCTATGCTAATTTAACCAACATTTCGATAATTTAATCAGGTTTAATGTAATATTCTTTGTCGGTTTGACTGAAGTAAGTTGAGGTGAGTAGAAAAGTTAATTTGATTCAACTAAAAAATATTTTTTACAGTGTGCCATTGTCAAGGTCTGCTCAGATATTCATGACTAAGACTATCAGGGTAAAATCGGTCACCTCAGTTGATACTGCGTGCTACTTCGTGTTACATTTGGTGGATATTGAAAGGTCTTGACAGTGTGTCAATGAGAAGGTGGATTCAAATATTGCAGGCCAACATAGGCAGCCAAAGTGTGTCAGAATTTGCCTTCAACACTTCTCCTCAAACCATGACAGTCACATTTACATATATAGACACTGCATGTGTTATAAAGACTGCATGTATATGAATTATGACAGATGTGAAGGAAGGAAGGAAGCTTTCGCACTGCATCACACAGTATAGGCCTAGACTGTCAAAAGTTTTGGAAACAGTACAGTGGTGAGTATGAGAAGATCCACGATTTCATCATACATATACTAAAACAATCATTTTGTTGAGTATTTATTTAGTAAAATATGTTAAAATGTAATTTAATCCTGTTTGCAAAGCAGAATTTTCAGCTTTTTTCTGTGCAACGTGATCTTTCATAAATGATTATAATATGCGTATTATTATTATTATTATTATTATTATTATTGAGGATATAGATAGATAGATAGATAGATAGATAGATAGATAGATAGATAGATAGATA
>CAIGQQ010031596.1:10126-20500 GCA_903798035.1 Danio albolineatus
CTACGTACAACTTAGTTAAATTTCAAACAATAATCAGAGGTTAAACTAGGTAATCTATAGTTCCAGTTTCCGTGATTAAAACAACCACGTACAACTTTAATTAATGCTGAAACATTAATCAGAGGTTAAACTAGGTAATCTATAGTTCCAGTTTCCGTGATTAAAACAACCCCGTACAACTTTAATTAATGCTTGGAATATTTAACCAGGGGTTAAGCAGTCAGCACCATGTAAGACGCGCCACCTTTCGGCTTCACATTCATCTTAATGCAATTTACTCTGACTTACCGCAGATTTACAACGAATAACATAATTGAAGTCAAAACAACAAGTGGGAATTTCTAGAATCTCCATTTAACATGTGTTATGTTTCGTCTATCATGGAACCTAGTACATTCTTAACTTATCTGAGTAATAATTTCAGAGTAACAAGAATACGTTCAAATATAACAATTTATTTTCTACCAGGTTAAGAAACAATCAAATGAAATCCAATCAACAGTAATAAATCAATAATCAATCATATATTTACATCGAGAAACATATAAATGAATTTCAAACATATTTACCTGGAGAAGTGATACTACACACCGCGATCGTGTGCAGATAATTCTATGAATTTACCATATGTTTACTATTTGATTTGGCAGGGGGTTTGTGCTTCTCTTTCCGTGACTGTATGTAACTAGCTTGGTGTCGGCGGAAAGGTTGTTTGCATTCAAGAGATATTTGGTGTGACCAGGTATTGTCTTTACTCAATTGTATAGGAAGGGGTGAGAGACCTTTTCATCAGACGCACAGAGACCCTTTAAATGACACAGAATCCGAACCTTAGCATTTAAATATGCATTGTTTAAGACAGAGACCATTGTAACGCTCAG
Source organism: Danio albolineatus (assembly GCA_903798035.1). Taxonomy (NCBI): domain Eukaryota; kingdom Metazoa; phylum Chordata; class Actinopteri; order Cypriniformes; family Danionidae; genus Danio; species Danio albolineatus. The sequence continues at coordinate 11,008 of CAIGQQ010031596.1, forward strand.
GAAGGGCAAGGTGTGAGGATTTGTGAGTGAAATTTTGGGCCATTGTTCTCCTCGGCCGCGAATGGCGCTTTCCAGTCTAGTGTCTCTTTCTCTCAAATTCAGGCATAGTTTTATCAATCTTACAGATTTGATTTCCCTCCTTTGGCCCCGTGTGTTATTTTACCTAAGGGGTCATTACTGAGTTTGGTAAGGTGCCTTCCATTTTTAAAGTCTTTGTAATGATAACACTTCTGATAACAGTGTTACTAGATGGAGTTAAATAAATTCCTATTGAAGTACCAGTGCGATATTAGCTAAAGGTTTAATCTTTATATGACAGCCATCTATTGCATCTACTATCCTTGTGAAAGCTGGTGACCCAGCCAGCTTGGCAAATCCTGCTCCCACTGCCTTCAGATCATCACCGATTAGAAAACAAATCAGCTTCTGCAAAATTGCCAGGATTGATAATCACTCTGCACAATATCTTGAAAAGAGGTTATGGGCATATCAAAGTTCTGTGACAACCCTGTAGTGTACAGTACTGTAGGTTGCTGCTTGACTGAGCCTGTACAGGAACACCAGCACTTTTTTTATACTGACTCCCCAGCCATGGTTAGACTCCAAGTGGACTGCCGCAATGATGGATGGCAGAGACAGGCGCACTTGGACAATGTGGGCTGCTGCTTCATCCAAGTAAAGCCGCAGAATTGGTACTGTTGTGCTGAGATGGCAGTATGATATCTGATTCACAACCTGTAAAAGATATGGTCGTTTGTCAAAAAGTATTGTTCCAAGTGTTGACATTTATTTATTATTCTGATGTTTTTTCATTCAATCATTTAAGTTAGCCTTTTAATATTTTTGTCAGTAAATGAAATTAAGTTACTTCAATAGTGTGTTAAATATTTTAGGGCTGTGAAAAATAATGCATTAATGTTGATTTTTTTTTTTTTTGTGGTTAATTACGTTATTTATTTATTTTTTTACACTTTTCGCGCATGTGCAGTGTGACAAATTATTTGGGAGACTAGAGGCAACATGGAGCAAGGTAAGCAAAATTGGCCTATGGACGGATTCAAATATGAAAAGAATGATGATGGTACAGTGAACAAGTACAAGGTTTTTTGCAAGTTTTGTAACAAGGACTTTCACCGGAGTTGTTCAAGCTTGAAGTACCGTGTCAACGCCAAACATGCATTTGCTGGGCCGTCAAGTTCAGCAAGTGATTTGCACCAGGCCTCGCTGGAATTTTGCAGGCCATTAACAAAATCAACCTCAAATAATTTGACCAACACAACAGCAAAATGGATTGCTAAGGAATGTAGACCCATTATCATTGTAGAAGACTCAGGCTTCATTGATGTTTTACAAGTGGCATCTCAAGACTCAACCTATAAGCCACCGTCAAGAGCCAAAGTTATGATGAAAACGCACGAGCTCTGTGAAAGCGAAAAACAAAAAAGGAAAGAAGTCTTGGCAAGTAAATTATATTGCCCTGACAGGAGACAATTGGACATCAGTGAGTAACGCTCCGGTTACTAAAGTAACCCTCGTTCCCTGAGGGGGGGGGATCTCACAAAGGGATCTGCCAGGCGGGGCCATCGTGTTCTGATATCCTGGTCCGGTTGGGCCAGAGAGGAGCAACTAGCAAGACCTGCTCCTCGTCCTCCCTGACCTTGCACAGTAACTGCGCGAGCAGGCTCACTGGGGGAAATGCATACTTGCGCATGCCCCGAGGCCAGCTGTGGGCCAGTGCATCCGTGCCTATGTCCATTCTCCTGGACGTAGAGGCTGCCATGGTTGAGCTCGCCTGGAATATGAATGGCGTGCAGCAATTTCAGCTGCGGATGATTCCAGAGGAGCAGATGGCGGGTGAGCTGAAACATGCGGTGAGAGTGGATACCCCCCATACGGTTGATATACGCTACCACCGCCGTGCTGTCCGTCCTGACCAGCACGTGTTGTCGCTCCAGCATCGGAGAAAAACGGCAGAGAGCAAGAAACACTGCCAGCAGCTCTAGGCGATTGATGTGTCAACGCAACTGGATACCTACCCACAGGCCCGCTGCTGCATGCCCGCAACACACGCCCCCCCAGCCCATGCTGGAGGCATCTGTCGAAACAACAACATACCTGTCCCAGAGGCACACCGGCCTGTAACAACAAGGGGTATTTCCAAGGGCTGAGAACGTGGCGACACAGCGCAGTGACAGTCATCCGGTGTGTGCCCGCGTGCCATGTGTGTCTGGGGACTCGATCGTAAAGCCAGTGTTGAAGTGGTCTCATATGGAGTAATCTGAGCGGTGTGACTGCGGCTGTGGATGCCATATGCCCCAGGAGCCTCTGAAAAGATTTCAGGGGGACCACTATTTTACTGTCGAACTCTCTCTGACAGTTCAGCATTAGCCGAGCGTGCTCCCTGGAGAGGCGCGCTGTCATAGTGACCGAGTCCAGCTCCAACCCGAGAAAAGAGATCCTCTGCACGGGAGTGAGTTTACTCTTTTCTCGGTTGACCTGAAACCCCAATAGGTCGAGGTGCCGGAGCACCTTGTCCCTGTGCATAATCAATTGCTCCCTCGAGTGGGCTAAAATCAGCCAGTCGTCGAGATAGAGTTTGCGGATGCCCGTAAGCTTGGTGAAGACCCACGGAGACAAGGAGAGCCCGAAGGGGAGGACCTTGTACTGCCAAGCTTAACCCTCGAACAGGAACTGTAGAAACTGACGGTGGCGTAGAAGAATGGAGACATGAAAGTACGCGTCCTTCAGGTCTATCGCTGCAAACCAATCCTGAGGACGAACGCACCGGAGGATGCGCCTCTGCGCGAGCATCTTGAACGGGAGCCTGTGAAGACAGCGGTTCAAAATGCGCAGATCTAGGATTGGCCATAACCCACTGCTCTTTTTGGGCACGATGAAGTACGGGCTGTAAAACCCGCTCTCCATCTTGGCTGGAGGGACCGGCTCTGTTGCATCCTTTGCCAGGAGGACAGCAATCTCCTTTCGCAAGACTGGGGCAAACAGAGGGCGGACTCTGGTGAAATACACACCCGTGAACTTGGGATGCCATTTCACAAATTGAATTGCATAGCTGAGTCTGATTGTGCGTATGAGCCATCGAAAGATGCCGTTGGATTCGGAGCCCGGCTCTCCATTCGGGAAAGAGCAGCTTCCCTCTTCTCTGGATGGCCTGTCTCAGGGATGCTTCGCAGTCTGTATACCAGACTTAACAGCGCGGGGGGCGGCCTGCTTACGAGGTGCTTGACGCGCTCGCTTCGCCGGAGGTGCAGCCGGGGGTGGGGCAGCATTCGCAGGCGGGCACCCTCGGTGAGGAGCAGCAGATGTGGATGGCTCGGCAGGCGGAGTGGTCTTATGATCCCGCCGATAGATGACCTTGCTCATTGCGTCTGACTGCTCACTCACCGCCTTGAATTCCTGGGTGAACTTGCCGACGGTGTCGCCGAACAGGTCAGCCTGGGATATGGGGTAGTCAAGAATGCAAACCTTGTCGACTTTGCGCATATCTGCCTAGCCAGAGGTGGACCACTAATGTGGCCATCGTCCTTCCCAGCGCACACACAGAGGACTTAGTAGTCCGAAGAGCATAGTCGGTTGCGGTACACAGCTCGTGTAACAAGCCTGGGTTGGAACCACCCTCGTGCAGCTCAGCCAGTGCCTGCGCTTGGTAGCGCTGGTAGGTGGCCATCGCATGCAGGGCGGAGGCAGCCGGGCCCACAGCTAACCTGCAGTTAACATGGCACGTTGTACACAAATACATTGTATTTATTTATTACCGAATGATGTGCAACATCCTGAAATTATTCTCATAAATAAAAGGGCATTACCTATTAAGTGTAATATAGCCTATGGAAATATTAATGTTTTAAGTCTGTCCGGAGCATGTTTGATGCTGTCTATCAAATTCACTTTAAAAAAAAATATTTTGTACTTGTAATGGCTCAGTATGTTTTGATTTCGATCTTAGCTATCTTGCGTGTAAAATATAATGCGCGCATAACCGCGTAAAAAAGGAAAAGGCTGTCAAAAGTTAGAGCTAATTTATCAAAAAAATAGCTATATTAAAATACACCATGTATGTTAATACAAGCAGAGTGTGAACAAACTTAGGGTAAGGCTAAGATATGCACTTGGTTTTTAAAGCATTTAAAAAGATTTGTGGCAAACCAAGAAGATGTTTTAACAACCGCCTATGAACAATGTTGGACTTTCAAAGTGTCAAGTGCATGTTCAAAATTGGTTCGGAGTCAAATCTGTCAAAGTTTCAAAGTTTTATTTAGCTCAAACAGAGAGAAACCAAAAGTAACACATATCCAGCGCTGGAGAGGTTCATCTCTGACTCTGCTTCCAGAGACACGTCTTTTTATATTATAGTTGTTTATTCCCTCTGACTCGTTCCTCATTTCTACTTTCAATGCCTTTTCTCTTGATGATTGTCCTTTTAAGGCATTTTCTTCCAATGGTTAACCTCTTTAAGACGGCACGTACGCACTGCTCATACATCCTGTCACTTCTCAGAATCTTCTGCATTTTCCACATACCCCACCCAATGTGTTTCACAAACAGGAGATGTTGTTCTTTTAGCAACCTGCAGCACTTCCCCATTTTGCACCCACAATATCACAGTTAATCCCTCACACAGTTTTTCACAGTTACTAATACTCTAAAAAGATTAAACTTTGCTTAAAAAAATATTCAAACTGAAAAATACCACAACAAATATTATACTGTGTCAATCATCATGTGTGCGCATAAGGCAATATGTTGCCTTTTTTTATAGGCTACTATATAGTGTATATTAATGTTGGGTTTTTTTGTATGGTAAAGGGCAATGCACAGTATGTTATTGGTGTAAACTTAGGCTAAAACTTATCAAAGGTAAACGTGTTAGAAATCAAGCATGAAGTAGCACTTTTTAAAACTGTATTACTTTTGCAAATAGTCCTATGGGAAAAAAACACAGTCAAACAGTTGGTTAAGAATTTTTTATTCTATTTTTAAAGAGAAATAAAGCAAGATACAAATACAAAAATATAGAATTAACACAATGTTTTTTAAAAGTTGTCTTTAATACTGAAGACGTTGGTGGGCGCTAACAGAGGTCCGTGGGGAGCGTAGAGATTCGTTTACTCTGTCCTTAATGCGCTTGATGTCAGCGCTGGTCAGGTTTGGGAATCTCTTGAAGACGCTGTCTCTAACGAACTGTCTTAGATTCACGGGCAATGCAACTTTGCCTCTCGAACCATCCCAGTTGGTTGTGAATGCCCACTCCGCGTAGCACTGGTCTGTCACAACTGCACGAAACAGCAAGCAACCACACCGATCTGGCCGCCCCCGACTCTGAACCATTAGCATGTCACTGTGCTCTTGGGTGGAGGGGGAGAACAGTAAATCGGGGTGGCATCTTGAATGTAGAGATGGAGTCGGACCAGCTGAGGTGACTGCGGACTGTTCTGTTTTTTAGCTGAAGCCTCAGATCCTCCGCCACAGCTAGTCTAGCCTGGGGTTTAGTGTGTGGGTTGATCACACTTAACAGCCTGTTGAGAGTCAACATAGTGTATTATTAAATTTTGCCACGTTTGGAGTGAACACAAATTTCAGAAAAATATTTTTTGATTATACAAAAAAATAAGCAAATAAATTAAATTACAGCTTTTTTCGTGACCATGTGCTTCTTTACTCTCTTCTCCGCTGTTGTCTTTCTGTTTTCCAACAAAGCTGTCCATTTGCAAAAATTAGATTAAAATTAGGTTAAAATTATGTTAAATTATCAAACATAGGAAAATACAGTACAAATGACCATGAAGGAGAATACAGAAAGACAATGATTTAATAGTTACCCTGTTTGAGTTCCTGGTCCTCTTTCCATAAAAAGATGAGCTGTTCATAATGACTGAGTAGGTCACGCAATCAGCTAAGAAAAGTTCTACAGGGTCTGTGGCACTTGCGGCATTTATGGGCTCATGCAGGTTGTGAAATGTGGGTGGGGCTACAAAGGTGTGGCTCTTTGCCCATCTTTTTGAAGTGACAATAGCCTACACCATATACAGTAGCAAACATTTATTGATGTACCCTAATCCTTTAGCTTTTACTAGCAATAACTAGGCCCACATGGAATCTGTGCGCGCCGAAATCCGCAGATTTCCGCAGATTTTTAGCCCTTCATTGAGTCCATGTATTTAATTGTGTAAATGTATACTTATTCAGTATATAGTTTTATAAATTCATTTAACTAATTTTATTGTGATATAATACTAGTAATATTAAAAAAATGTCATATTGTAAGTTATATTATCTGTCAAGAGACTTTCTTTGTTTACCAAATAAGTGGATCTAATTGGATGTGCAAAATACATAACAAATGAAATAAAAATAATACATTTTAACTTTTATTTAATAAGTCTTTAGTTATGATACTCCTAAAATGATTCCGCATAAATCTGCAGATTTTTTGCTAAATTCTCCACAGAAATAGCCAAAAATATCCGCAGATTCTGTCTGGCCCTAGCAATAAGCAAGCAAGTTGTTACAGCAATACGCAAATTTACAAATGATAAAGAATTAAAGGATCACAATCTGATTATCTGAAAGGGGTAAAATATTCTTTAAATGTATTTTATAACTATGAAATTTACTAAACAAAGTGAATCATTATGAATTTGCAAAGTAACGCTCCAGTTTACCACTGTAAATTATTGCCCCCTACTTACGCAATACTAGATCCTGGTCTGTATATAACTTTGGTGTTAATGTGAATATATTTCCAAAGTAAATGTATAGCTTTAATTACAAAACATTTCAACCAATTATTGCAATGAAACAGAACTGATGTATCTTGAACAACAGAATATAGTAGTATGTACTATACACAACAGAATGTAGTGACACTTTTTCCTTATTGCAAGTTTTGTTTCTCTTTTCAAACAGCATTTCAGAGTAATGAAATATTTTTGTTTAATTCTTGATCAGACTATCGATATAGCCAACAATAAATACACAGTCACTAATATGCAAGCATGTCTGTACTGACCTGTTCTATTTCAAAGCTTAACTTTGACTTAAATTAGCAGTTACGAAAGTAATCGAAAGCTTTCATATTTTCATTAGTTGAAATGGCACCCCCCATTTAAATTTCTGAATTAATACAAATATTATTATTATTATTCAATTTTTATTTAAATCTGTAAAAGTATGAATGTTAAATCTTATAATGCTGTGATCACCGTCTTCTGGTCTAAAAGATGAAACCATTTTAAAGAACTAAAAAAAACACACTGACTGCTAGTCAGTTTTGGAAAAAAACACGACACAGCGGGTGTTACCATTAAGCAACACACGGTTGGAAACCAATTAAACTAACAAAATATTTTTGAATTTTGAGTGTAATGTTGGGAACTGTTTATATAAAAATGTTTTTAATAGAAAATATTTTTTTAGAAAAAAAATATTGTATTGCTAATAATGCAAATAAATGCATTGTATAATAATGGATAAATGGAAAATAATGCAAATAAATCCAAATGTGTTAGTCCAGTAGATAATAAGCATACTGTGCGATGTAGAATAAAAAAATAATTTTGCCAAGTACTGAGGAAATATAGCTACTATTTAAAGTAAACAGAAATGAAATTAACTGTGTGAAATCTGCCTTTGTAGGCTTGTGTTACAACTTACCCCATTGGATGGAGAAATTGTAACTTTTTTTTACTCATGGCACTTTGGCAAAATGTTTGGCAATACTGCACAGAAACCATGGCCCAATCCCAATTCTCCCCCCTTAGCCCTTCCCCTTACCCCTACCCCTCGTTTTGCGCGTTCACGTCAAGGGGTAGTGGTGTCCCAATTCTCTTTAGCTTGAAGGCGTAGGGCTAAGGGCAAGGGGTATACACCCCTTCGAACGAAGATTTTTCAGGACCACACTTAAAACGGAGGGGTAAGAAAATTTCCCAGAATACACCTGTCACAGCGGCAGGATAGCTGAACCCGGAAGTAAGGAGATCCACAAATTAGTATTTTTTTGTCATTATTACGAATTTTTACGACAAACAAACATGTGTTCTAATATATTCATAACCGCATTTGTGTTTTACCGTCATGCTTTTTAAAAAAAACGCAAAAACAAAAACGCTAAATTTTCGCGATCTATAATCCATAATCATACTCATGTAAAGCAGCAGTCCCACACACGATGACATTCGAATACCCTGTCAGTAATGTCTAGTGGCTGGGAATGAGCATTTTACAGTGTCTGCTTTAATTAGGGACCGAGCACCGGAACGGTGCGGTGCGTAGGCCCTATTGGAATTGCTCCGTTTATTATTATTATTATTATTATTCTTCCGGGTAAATGATCGCGATTTTGAGGGTCTAAACGTGCCCGAAAACTCACGAAACTTTGCACACGCCCCAGAAGTGGCGAAAAATTTCGTTTTTTAGAGGTTGCGGAAGTAGGCGTGGCAAAATGACTCGACAGCGCCACCTATGCACTTCAGACGGACTAGCCCCCGAGCCAGGAATCACGCACGAAAATCGGCACACACCTCAAACATGCCAAACCACACAAAAAAGTCTCTTGGAGCGAAATCTCAAACCCAACAGGAAGTCTGATATTTTAACTTCCTTCGGCGAAAAAGTGGCGTTTTTGCCATTTCCAGGCGTTGTATTTTAACGAACTCCTCCTAGGGATTTAATCGGATCAACACCAAAATTGGGTTTTATCATCTAAAGGCCTTGGCGATGCTAAATTGCGAAGATCTAGAGTTTTCATCGATGGGCGTGGCCGTGGCGGCCTCTCAAACTTTGACCATTCGCCATGAAACAGGAAGTTGTTATAACTCAGGCATGCATTATCCGATCAGCCTCAAAACTCACACGTATGATAACAGTCCTGACCTGAACACGTTTACACGCCAATATCCAGATACAGTTATAGCGCCACCTGCTGGCAACAGGAAGTGACGTGTTTTACAGCACAACAAACTCCTCCCACAAATTTTATCGTATCAGCACCAAATTAGTGTGGTGTTATCTGAAAGCTCTAGCGATGATATATTGTGAAGATCTAGAGTTTTCGCCGAGGGGCGTGTCCGTGGTGGACTGACAAACATCAACGCTTCGCCATGGAGGAGGAAGTACTTATAACTCAGCCACACAATGTCCGATTAGCCTGAAACTTCACATGGTTGATAAAATTCCCCTCCTGAAGGCATCTACATACCAATACTGAGTCATAGTATAGCGCCACCTGCTGACAGAACAAAGTTTGGCTCATAACTCAGCCCCACGATGTCTGACCTGCCTGAAACTTCCTAGGTTCAATGAGATTCCTCTCCTGAACACATCTACAAACCTATATTGAGTCACAGGCATAGATATTGAGTCAGTCATAGCGCCACCTGCTGACAGAAGGAAGTTTGGCTTATAACTGAGCTGCACGATGTCCGATGGATCTTAAACTTCACATGTTGGATAAGATTCCTCTCCTGAAGACATCTAC
>CAIGQQ010031608.1:0-11515 GCA_903798035.1 Danio albolineatus
ACTTTTAAAATGCTGAGCTAGTTTACCTCTGACAGTAATGTTGTTCTATTAGGGGAACAGGTGGATGAATTTCCATGTGGGCTCGAATCGCCGGCCTGGACGTGTGAAAACGGCACTGAATGTAGAGAATACTGGATCGGTCCAAACTTTGGCATTACTAACTTTGACAACATCCTCTTCGCTGTGCTCACCGTTTTCCAGTGCATCACTATGGAAGGATGGGTGGACATTCTTTACAATGTGAGTCTAATACTTTTATAACTTGCTGCTTGATAACTTTTTAAGCAAATTACATAAATATTTTTTTCATTCAGCTGCTTTGTGGACTTCACTAGAAAAAGATGATAATTTGTCAGTTTTACTGTAGTTAGTGTAGTTTACTTATGGCAGACTTTTAGCCCATCATTGACTCTGTTTATTTACTTGTGTAAATGTGTGTAAATGTATATTTAATCAGTTTTCATATTAATTTCAGTAATATTATTGACTAATATTAAAATATGCATGTGATTTATTTACAATACAGTTTGTAAAGTCATATTTTTGGTGTTTTAGTAGATGTTTTATATGAGAGATTTACTTTGTTTACCAAATTAAGTGGATCTAATTAGATTCGCATTGTAAACATTAAATAAATGTTAAAAAAGTATTACTTTTTATTTCATATATTAAAATTTTAATTATGATACTCCCAAAATCATTCTGCATGAATCCGCAGATTTTTACCAAAATACTCCGCAGAAATACCAAAAAATGTCCGCAGATTCCGTCTGGCCCTACTTATGGGCTAACAGGCATTGTTAGCAGCTTTCTGTTTGGTGGTTTTGTCTAAAAGTCAGCACTGCCCTTTAAAAGTTCAAAAAGTTCAATCAATCAATCAATCAATCAATCAATCAACCAACCCAACAATCAATCAACCAACCCATCAATCAATCAATCAATCAACCAACCAACCAATCAATCTTTGTTTAATCAATTAGTCTGTCTGTCTGTCTATAAATGTATATATTTATTCATTCTCTACTGTCCAGTCAAAATATAGGTGTAAGTAGCCCAAACATATAACTTTTAAAATAAAACGTGTTGTTTGCAGTGTATTTTGAGATTGATTGAGTGTGCTTCAGAATGGTAAAGTCTAGAAGGGATACAGTTTTACGACACTGTACAACAATAATTAATATATTTACATTACTGTGAGGGGTAGATGTTAATAGATGTTAATAGAATACAATTTAATTGGTAATTTATTAAAAAATATTAATAGTACTAAGTGTAGTAACTGTTGGGTTTAAGTTTGGGGTTGGGATAGATGTTAATAAAATACAATTAATAGGTAATTTCATAAATAATATTAATAATTCTTGTTAACTTCCAACTGCATTCCTTCTAGCAACAACTCTTCAGTATGTTCTGGACACTATAAAATAGATGCTTTCTCAAGTAGTGCACTATTTAAGGGTAAAGGGGGAGGATTTTGGATACAGCCATAGTAAGAGCTTGATTCGCTTGTATTTGATTAGGTTTGGAGCTAAAAATTTGCAGGAAACCAGCCCTTCAGGATTAAATGTGGTGACCCTTACATAAGACAAATATATATATATTAAACCCTTCCAACCCAATCCTTTTTGAATGGTACTATTCAGTATGCATTCAAAATCTTTTATAGGTGTTTCTCTTCTGGTGAAACATTCTGTTTCAAAAGAAAAATGTCAACATGAAATAAATCACTTGGACTTTCTAACTTAGACAGATAGAGACTATGTGAGTGACATCTCAATGTGCAGTCTGCTTTTTTGTATGAGAGGTTTATTCAAATAATGGCATGGCAGATCCAAGAAAGGTTGTGTTAATAAAACTGAAATAACATTTCCATCCTTCTAAAAGAAATATTGGTTTCATGAACCAAAATGTCAAAAAACTGTATTCGTGTGGGTTTCCTCTGGGTGCTCCTGTTTCCCACAGTCCAAAGACATGCGCTATAGGGGAATTGGGTAAGCTATGTGTGTGAATGTAAGAGCATATGGGTTTCCCAGTACTGGGTTGCAGCTGGAAGGGCATCTGCTGTGTAAAACATCCTGGATAAGTTGGCGGTTCATTCTGCTGTGGGAAACCCTGATGAATAAACAGATTAAGCTGAAGGAAAATGAATGAATGAATAAATGAATGAATAACAATCACAGCTCTGAACCATTAGTTTAAGACAATGAATGGTCATAAGCTGCCAGTAGCAGTAATCTTTTTAGTTTTCAGCATAGTATCTCCACTGCTCTTCTCGTATCATCGTCTGAATGTCATATGAAACGCATGCTGTGCTTTAGCCTCTGATGTCTTTCTGCTGGTGATGCTGACCTGCTTTGAACCCTCTGTTCTCAGAAGTAGCTCTTCGCTGCTACAGTTATTCAGAATCAATGCCAGACATCCAGGTTAGACACTGCCGATGCTCAAAACATCCAGACTTTTGATTCCCATTTAAAGTCTGGTCCACTTATTATTCCTAGCATAAAGTGTCTGAGTGATCAGCATCTGGATGATGTGTTGCTTTTTTCTCATACATTAAGCAATAGTAACAGTAAATCTGGTATTGATGATTCCACAATAAAAAAAATGGTACAGGATGTCAGAGAAAGGTTGTATAGATCAGCGTTTCCCAACCCTGTTCCTGAGAGCTCGCCAACAGTACACATTTTCAACCTCTTTCTAATCAAACACACCTGAATCAAATCAGCAGGACATTAGAAGAGACTCAAATACCTGAAATGAATGGGTCAGATAAGGGAGGCATCCAACATATGTTCTGTAAGTGTGCCTCCAGGAACAGGCTTGGGAAACACTGGTGTAAATCACATGGACGTCATCTCAAGGACACCAATGTGTATTTCACCATGGAGCTGATGCAGATCAACCAACTTGCCAATATACTATATTATTCTATTTGTGAAGTGGTTGCTAATACATGTTACTATGAGCTATTAGATATGCCCGTGTCATTTACTTGCACGCACGCAATCTTTTTCTCTTACACGTGTTCCCTCTCTTTCTGTTTTTCTTTATCAGCCTGTGACAGATTCAAAACAGCAGATCTAACATGCAACTGACAAAGAATTGGTCAAATATTGTGCTGCAAAGAACAATACTAGTTTTATCTTGTCTATGAACTTGGAAAACGTCTACAGAATAATGTTCCGCTTTATATTGAGCTGTTATTTGCCTTAGCATTGTAAATCTAAAAAGACTTTAATGCACGACAATCAGTTGATTATCCCTTACCTATTATATTATTTTGGAATGATTTAAAAGGACACTGAAGAGTACAGGACATTCTGAAAATTAAGATTTTGCTGTAATAAATGACATCTTTAAAATATTAAAAAATATAAAAACGTTTTTTATTTATTTGAATACAATATTTCTGTTTTTATTGCATTTTTAGCAAACAATAGCAGCATTAGTGAGCTCTTTGAAAAACATAATAACATACATAACATTTGTATGTTTATTCAAAAGATGCTTCTATTATTCAATGCATTCATGTACATTGTAATGTTCCTTTCATAGTGTTTATAGTTGACTTTGTCAGGCAAGTCGTAAATTTTATGCTCGCTTCTTTTTTTGATCTATAGGGGGCTCTTGTTCATCTTCCTTACACCAGCATGAATAATCTCTATGTCTGGTTTTTTAATTACCTAGTGTCTTTCCTTCCTCTCACCAAGACCAAAAATATCATGATTAATCACGGTGTCCTATAAAGCTATTAGTGTGAATTTAGCCCTGTGGATCTGGAGGATATATAGAATCTGCGAGTGGTCTGCTATCCATCATGGACAGAGAGAAAGCGAGTGTGTGTCTGACAAGCCAGGTAGTATGAATAAAAGTTGTTTAGGAAGTGTCAGAAAGGCTAACAAAAGTGGGATGTTTTTGATTGAGATGTTGAGAAGGAGTCTCAATTCTTGAAATTACTCTGAAATCTTTTAGTTTGATGGCCTTCTGATGTCTCACAAGATTGAGGTTATGTTTACGTGACACCATTTCCAGCTAAACACTGAAAGCGTTTTCTATGTTTTGGTATTAAAACACGAGGACAAAAACAACACTCGGGTAATATTGCACTCATTGCTTCTGTGAGACTGACTATATTAATTATTTTATGATATTAATTAAAAAAAGAAACATATACAGGTTCTTTTTTTTGCCTTATTGTCTAAAATTTCAGACATCAGGTTAAAGTATTGCAACTTTGTTTGCAACGAATATACATGTCATCATCTTTTATGCATCTTAAGCATTAACCTAAAAATGTACTTTTAAAATGTATTTAACTACAGATTACAAGATACACTCACTGGCCACTTTATTAGGTACACCTTACTAGTACCGGGTTGGACCCATTTGACACTTTGTGGCATAAATTCAATAAGGTACTGGAAATATTCCTCAGAGAGTTTGGTCCATATTGTCATGAGAGCATCGCGCAGTTGCTGCAGATTTGTCGGCTGCAGATCTATGATGCAAATCTCCCGTTCCACCACATCCCAAAGATACTCCATTGGATTGAGATCTGGTGACTGTGAAGGCCATTTGAGTACAGTGAACTCATTGTCACTTTCAAGAAACTGGTCTGAGATGAATTATGCTTTATTACATGGTGCGTTATCCTGCTCGAAGTTGTCATCAGAAGATAGGTACACTGTGGTCATAATGGGATGGACATGGTCAGCAACAATACTCAGTTAGGCTGTGGCGTTGACACAATGCTCAAATTGGCATTAACGAGTAGATGGACAGGTGTACCTATTAAAGTGGCCGTTGAACGTTCATGCTTTAAAAAGTAATCAGTATGTATTTCATTAGATTACTCACGTTTAGTAATTTCATCTAAACTTTCGAATTGTGGCATTTCATGCTGTTTCATACTGTAGTCCAAGCGTTAAAACAAATTCAAACTCCAAACATGTCATAAATGTAGCCAAAAATAACTGCCACAGTTCTACATATAAGATAAAACAATAGATTTGTGTCATGAATGGACTAATCATTAAGTTAATTTAATTTATAATGACTCAAAAGAATGATCTGTTTACAATTATTCTAATCATAAACTTATATTGGGCGCCACGGTGGCCGAGTGGTTAGCAAGTTCGCCTCACAGCAAGAAGGTCGCTGGTTCAATCCCGGGCTGGGCCAGTTGGCATTTCTGTGTGGAGTTTGCATGTTCTCCCTGTGGTTGCGTGGGTTTCCTCCGGGTGCTCCGGTTTCCCCCACAGTCCAAAGACATGCGGTACAGGTGAATTGGGTAAGCTAAATTGTCCATAGTGTATGTGTGTGAATGTGTATGGATGTGTTTCCCAGAGATGGATTGTGGCTGGAAGGGCATCCGCTGCGTAAAACAAATGCCGGATAAGTTGGCGGTTCATTCCGCTGTGGCGACCCCGGATTAATAAAGGGACTAAGCCGAAAAGAAAATGAATGAATGAATAAACTTATATTACCACACAAACATTACAAATGAATAAATCTAATGTGTAAAACACACAAAGCTATAATTTCACTTTAGAAACTTTCATTTCGTGTATGATTCATAAGAATCTGTTGACTGAATGTAAATTTTATTCTGATTTTTTTTTTAATTAAATTATTTTAAATCCTAAATGTATCGCAATAGAGAACAAGAGCTACTGGATAAATGTTTCAAAGATCAAGAACTACCTCATGCTTTTTCAGATTTGAAGTTGAATCCTTTGATACTGATAAAAGTTTTGTTGCAGGTAGCCTAAGAGTACAATGTAGAGAGACGTCCTTTTTCAGATTCATAAGTGAAATGCTTTCCATGAATGATTTCTGAGTCATCCATTTTTAAATAGCTAGGATCAGACTGCACGCATTTTTAAAAAAAATGGTAATTACATTTGCTTAAATAATAAATGAAGAAATCACCTTAAAAATCTAAAATACTTTTCGATTTGTGACTGCAATATGATTGCCACCTATTTAAAATGTAATTATAAAAGAAATTCAGTTCTTTATATTTTGTATTTTTAGTATGTACTTTAACACCATTACATTTATTTCATTTCTCTCCAGCGTTGTCTACAAGTGCTCTACTGATACTCTAATGGGAGCTAGTTGACTTGTATGTGCAAAACTGCTTTTCCAGTAGTCAACAGAATGCCTAAAGTGGACCATCAAATTTAAATGTAACCCCAGCACTGCTTTGTGTGCTCAGCTTTCTCCTTAGATGTTACGGACAGCACATGCATTGGTTTAATTGAATGATAAAGCAAACATCTCTGGTCTTGAAGGGGTAAGCAGGATTTAGAATGACAGGGATAAGATAGACGGATAGAGGCTAATGGTGCTGCGGTTAGCTAAAGGCTACTGCAACATGATACTGCACTAGGCTAATGGAGGAGGCCGGTCTGCTGGGGCTCTGTGCTGCCTTTTGATGGTTTGGTAGAGTAAGGGGGAATGTGCTTGCTTTTATCTTTACTTTTTTTAAAGAAATATAATTTATTGAGGGAGAGGCAAACATGAGCTGCTACCTTTCCTGTTGTCAATGTAGATAATGCTTCTTTTCACAGCGACCTTTCAGAGCTTTTCTCAGTTTAACACCTTTGTGTTATAAATTGACCAGGAATAGCCTGATATGGGGCGTCATGGTGGCACAGTGGGTAGCACGATCGCCTCACAGGAAGAAGCTTGCTGGTTCAGGCCAGTTGGCATTTCTGTGTGGAGTTTACATGTTCTCCCCGTGTTGGCGTGGGTTTCCACCTGGTGCTCCGGTTACTCTCACAGTCACAGCAAGACATGTGCTGTAGGTGAATTGGGGAAGCTAAATTGACCGTAGTGTATGTGTGTGAATGTAGGTTGCAGCTTGAAGAGCATCTGCTGTGTAAAACATATGCTGGATAAGTTGGCGGTTCATCCCACCGTGGCAACCCTTATGAATGAAAGGATTAAGCTGAAGGAAAAGGAATGAATGAATACGCTTTGAACAAGTGAACAGTGCGTTCAGATATACAAAATCAGTCATCTTGCACACACTTATGTCGTTTCAAACTTGTAAGATCTCTGAAGCACTTATTAATGTATTTATATTATAATAAAATATTTCATCATAAAAGGAACTGCAAGTCTTTTGGAGATGAGCAGATTTAAGTTTTAAATTCAAATTTAAACATTGATCACATGGACACACATGTACAAATCTGCACACTCACACACATGCACACACTGAGAGACTGAGAGCTCATTAAATTTGGAAGCCCAATACTCGATGTGTGAGAGCCTCATTGGTGAGTTTGTGCTTCATTTTGTGGGTGGGTGCAATATTACTTACATCGAAAGTGCAATCAATTTTCTTCTTTTCTTCTGTAGATCTGTTTTTTTTTTGGATCTGTAGAACACAAGATACATAGTAGAGCGTTCATATGAAAAATATATGGTTCATATGGAAATATATATGGTTTAAATGGAAATATATGCTTCGTATGGCGCCACGGTGGCGTAGTGAGTAGCACGTTCGCCTCATAGCAAGAAGGTCTCTGGTTCGAGCCTCGGCTGGGTCAGTTGGCATTTTTGTGTGGACTTTGCATGTTCTCCCCGTGGTTGCGTGGGTTTCCTCCGGGTGCTCCGGTTTCCTCCACAAGTCCAAAGATATGCGGTACAGGTGAATTGGGTAAGCTAAATTGTCCATAGTGTATGTGTGTGAATGAGAATGTATGGATGTTTCCCAGAGATGGGTTGCGGCTGGAAGGGCATCCGCTGCGTAAAACAAATGCTGGATAAGTTGGCGGATCATTCCGCTGTGGCGACCACGGATTAATAAAGGGACTAAGCTGACAAGAAAATTAAAGAATGCTTCGTATGGAAAATTAATGGTCACTGAGGATGTCAAATTTGATTGTAATCCACAAAACTGTGCTGTATTCATGCTGTATCATTAGCAGTTTTTGAAAGATTAATTAATTAAATTAAAGGATTTTTTTTCACAAAACAAAATCAAAAATGTTTTTGAACAAAAAACTGAATTTCACACTGAATTATTTCTTTAAAGCAGTGTTTGTCAACTCAGGGTTGCAGGAGCCTTCTGGGTGGGTTGCGGAGTGTTTTTGAATTCAATGTTGAAAGATGTGTGTGAAAGCTGTTGACACCTTTGTCAGGTTCATATATATGAAAAAACATGTTCCCCTTAAAGCCATTTCAGATGGGATGTGTTTATTTTTAATGCAGTCTACCAGCAATTTGTATTTGCTGATTTGTATTCAGTTGTATGATCTCATTCCTACAACTCACAATGAGGGTTGGGGTTTTGCATGCCTCTTTTTAAAACTGTTTTCATTCATTAATTTTCCTTCCGATTACTCCCTTATTTATCAGTTGTCACCACAGCGGAATGAACTGCCAACTATTCCGGCATATGTTTTACGCAGTGGATACCCTTCCAGCTGCAACCCTGTACTGGAAAACACCCACACAATCTTGCACACTACTGCCAATTTTGTTTACCCAAACACACAAACACAAACACGGGGAGAACATGCAAACTCTACACAGAAATCCCAAATGGTCCAGTTTGGATTCAAATCAGCAACCCTCTTGCTGTGAGGCAACAGTGCTAATCATCCTTAAATCATTTTTTAATATTATTAAAATTGTATGAATTTATTAGATTGGTAGCTTTTTTTTTAATTAGCCACTTTTTAATACATAAAAAGTTATGTTTCTTTGTGAGATTGAGCTGCCATATTCAGTGGAAGAAATGCAGAAAGTGGCAAAATACAAGCGGTTTCAGTGCAGCATGAAGGTGGTACATTGCCACTTTGTCAACTTGTGAAAATACAAATATTTTAATGTGTGTGTATACATTTTACTATTTTTATGGAACAAAGCGAAGTAAAAAAAAATGGTTTGGTCATAATGACTAGGTCAAATGTTGGTTTCATAGTCAATCCAGTTGAAAACCATTTCAGATCAAAGATCCACATCTAATGGTTGAACTACACTCTTGGCATAATGTGCATCCATCCTTGTGTTTTCAAGACGGATGAACAAAATGACTGGACCACTGGCTGCACATAATGACTGGACCACTGTAAATCATCACAATCCTAAAAACAACGAGGCATGAACATAAACACGTGCCGTTGTAAAAGCGTAGTGTGAAAAAGTGTAATATTTTTGTCTGGCTGTGCAGAAAAGCTGCTCTTTGGATGAATTGATGACTTGCGCTTGATGAGGAGGTCAGTGCGAGTCTCTAGGGAGAACTCTAATGGTACACTCAACATATATCTCATCTCCTTGTTCACATCTTCTCCAGCGACAATTCCCTGACAGCTCTTTAACCACAATGGAGAAAAAGAGATGCACGGAAAGATGAACAGGAAAGAGAAGATAATGAGGATACAGAATGCAAAAGTCATATTAGCTCATATTTCTCTAAATTAAAATGGTCTTTTAAAATGTTTTACAAACAGACTGTTAACTTATTTTTTTACTAGGCAGATTACATAAAAATTGCTTTGGCAAAAATATAATACACTGCATTTAGCATATTTTGTGACAGTTTGAAAGGAAAACGTCCTTCAAATGGAAATAGAATAAGTGTTTAGTTTTGTTCAAAGTAAATAATTACGACTGTGGTTATTATTATTATCTTTTACATTTTGGTTCATACACTGTAAAAAGTGATTAGTTACTTAAAGCGAGTAAACCAATTGCCTTAAAAGCAACAAGTTGACTTTACAAAGATAATGTAAGTAAGCCCATTGTAACTTGAAACTGTTAAGTTGTCTTAATTGTTATAATTATGCTAAGTGTACTCACTTTTTAAAGTCAACTAATCACTTTTTCCATTGTCCGACTATTTTAGCCTGTCTGTTTTTAAATAATTACCCTAATTATTACAATATTACATATTTGGTGCGTCAGTAAGTCTATAAAATCTTCAATTGTAGCCTGTATTGAATTTAGAAGACACACTGGAGTCTGGAAGAGCAGATTTATTTTACTGTGTGTCATTTTGCCAGATGCAGATAGACTGGGAAAAAAAACAAATACTGTATAATAAAGGGGTTTAGGAAAAAAAGTGATTAATTTACTTTTATTTTAAAAAAGTGAGTACAATTTGCATAATTAAAAAAAATATTAATTATTTACAGTGGGTTTACTTACATTATTTTTGTGAAGTGAACTTGTTGCTTTTAAGGCAATTGGTTTACTCGCTTTAAGTAACTAATCCCTTTTTACAGTGTACATGTATACACATAAAAAAATATTCAGATATCATTCATTGGATTTGCTAAAGTTTTGTTTAAGGGGACTGAATGTAAACAATTCATTTGGGCTGAATTTAAACAAACAAATTAAGTTGAACATTATGAAATTTAATTTGTTTGTTTTAATTCAGTTTTCATTATTTTATTTTTTTTTTTGTACAATGAAGGACCATAACAATGCATCTTTACCTTACCAAAAGTGTTAAAGCAACCATGTCGTTTTACCTTGTTGTATGCATTTTAAAGATATTTTATCAAAGCATAAGCACTCTTACACATACTGTACAATATGGTGATTATATGTGATGCAAATCTGGTAATAATATAATATTGTGCAAGAAGGTGGCAAAGTGAATCTTATTGATAATCTGCGCCATAATGATAATAAGCATGAAGAGGAATGGAAGTTTCGTTTTTTTCAATTTAATTGCAAAAAACTGCAGTGGATTGTATTGTATGTGTAGGTTTAATAGTTAAGATTTGCAAATATTTACTGTATTTAGAGCCATATTTTTTTTCTATAAGCCTGCATGGTTAGAAAATACAGCTTTTTTTGCTGGTTCTTTTCCTGGCACAGCAAGTTCTGATTGGCTCTTTGAGTGCAATTGTGCATTCAAACATCGAGCGTCTTCTCACTGCCAATTTGAGGCTGAAAAGCAGAATATATGTATCAAATCAGTAGTTTCTCTCCAGAGATCAATATGCTTTCCCTCGGTTCCTCATTTTCTCATTTCTAATAGAGCGTTGATAGCTTCCAATCAGTGCTGAGCTCATTTGCAAGAGTAGCCAGAAAAAATAGGCATAATATCTCTGGAATATTTAACTCAGACGTCTAGTTATTTTGGGGGCATGTGCAATGAATTTTTCAGGACTCTCTGGTTATTTCATAACCACTTATGTTAATTTCACACACTACAGTTTTAGATCTGGGACCAGATATCTGAATTCATGCTCAAGTATAATTTTTTTAGACAGCTGTTTGCATCATTTTAACCACATTTTGTATTTTGTGTCTCCTTAGAATTGTCTTATATTCTTTATATTCTTAAAATCTGCTTTTTTTAGGGTCAGCACAACCCCTTCTTTTGTATTAAAAAGTAATAAATATGCAATTTTACAGTTTTTTACATTATAGTTTGTGATTCTTCGACATTTTCCTATTATGTATGCCTTCATTTGCGTTATATTAACAACTATTGATCACAACATTTGACGTTTCAAACAATAAATGTGACCCAGTGAGT
>CAIGQQ010031610.1:0-18761 GCA_903798035.1 Danio albolineatus
GGTACAGACGTAAAGCGAATTTTGTGAATGAAAAACCCCGCTTAAAAGAGCGATCAGAGGTTATGAGAGGAGATCTCGCAGCATGCCGTCTGCGTGCATCCAGCGCGTTATATGTGCGTGGCACTGAACGACACACCGCCTGGCCTGATTTGTCATAATGCAGAGAGGAGAAAAACAGTTTATCTGCAGCATTGCAGGTACTGAACCACAGGACAGAGGCTGAGAGGGGACGAGAGCAGTAAAGCTGCCTCCCGTTGACACAAATCTGTCGCGAAACCGACCGCCGCGTTGTTCCAAGCGGTTAAAAGAGCGAACACAGCGGCTCCATTGTGTTTCGCTGCCAGCCACTCCCAAAAGAAAAACACGTCCACATCCAACCACCACACGACTTCAGATTCGCGCGGTTATGGTCAAACCTCACAAGCGAAGTGCTTCGGGTCCTGATGCTGTCGTGAAATGTTATGCGCGTAAACAAAACACGCGGTTTGAAGACGCGTCGCAGTGCAAGCAAACTTCGCTTCTTTATTCTTCTACGCAGTCGACCGTTTTCCGTTGGACTGCGATGAGTGCGAGTGTTTGGAGAGCCAGCCGGTGGCGCACGACTGCGCGTAAAGCGGTGCGTAAAGCGCGTACCTGCGGCGGATGAAGCTCCGCGCGTCTCCATAAGCGAGCGGAGAAGAGATAAAGCATCGGCAGCAGGGATGGGGAGGGAACAGGAGGAGGTGTAGAGGAGGGGGGCCGAGGGGTCTTTATCTCTCTCCCTACACTCTCCGCACTTACACTTTGTTCTATTGTTGTTGGCTCCTGTGCCAAGCGGCTCCTGCGGTTAGTTTGACGCTGGATAAGAGGGAACATGTGCGAGTGACAGACAACACGTTCGCCGATTCCGGTTGGTATGCATTATTATTGTTATTTCTTTTCTTCAAAATAGCATGAACTAGTCTATTTTAAGAAAGCGTGTAGTTCTGCGCTCCAGGTGTCCTGTTCTGTGCGATTAGCATATTTTAAAGAATGCTGGGTAGATTTGAATCATCCCGATGCTTATGTTTTTGTAAAATATGCAGTGAAGTTTTGGGAAATAATAACTATAGGTTTAAACCCTTGTGAACTTTAACCAACCTGTGTTCCTTGAGATATCCAATGTGAAGCATGTGGGTTGAGTGAGTCAGTCAGGTGTAGTGCGTCTGTTTTCAGCACCACGGGCAGTGGACAGCGACAGTGATGCTGACAGGATCAGACTGTTGCCCTTCTTCTGATAAGCTCTCCAGAGGGAGAGGACAAATATACCGTACCATGAAGTTGACCCTCGTTTTAGCATTGTTCAGAATGAAGTGCAATAGCGAGATCTTGCGTTGTTTTGCTAGTAGACTTGTTCAATTATTCTTCCAACCTGTTGACAACTTTTTGTCTTTACTATTATCACTATGAAGGAAAAACATTTATGTTTAGTCGACTTATCCAAGTGTGAATTCATAATCAACAATGCTAAATTCATAAAGGAATTTAAGTCCACCAAATAACTTGTGTATTTATGTTTCGCCCGCCTGTCTGCACGCCCTTACAAGGAAACAAGTAACTAGGTCACCGACCGTAATCAACCCTAAATCTGAAGTTCAAAGTTCTGCTTTGATGAGATTTCCTGTGGAATTCTAGGAATTGCGGTCAGGGCTTGAGTCCGCTAATGGAGCGCCCACACAGATCTGGCTCATCCGTGCCGTTTTATTTGCTCTCGATTGAGATTAAACTTTTTTTTTTTGGATATTCTCCATGTAGCCGGAGCTAAATTGGATAATCCGAGCAAGTGCTGCTGTGCTTACTTTTAGTTGAGTGTGTAATTAGGGGTTTACTACTCTCTCCGGAGACTCTGTGTTTCATTGTGTGCTCTGTTTTTGTGTGTCATTCACAACAGATGCACATTTGTTTACATTTGTCTAATTTTTCAGTCTTTTTTTTTTAAATAGGTGGATATACTCCAGTACCTACGGTATTTTAAGCGAAACTTTTATCGAAAGTCTGTTAATTGAAGATGCACATGCATAAAAAACCTAACCAAACTCAGATATGATGCAACAAAACATTCACACAAACAACAGGAGCGCTTATGTTTCCAGTGCTCTAAGCCTTTGTCCTGGGAGCTGTTTGTTTTTGTTTAGTCTGAGAGAGTTCATATCTCCATTCAGAGACTTTGTTGAACTGTCTGTAAGGTGTTTTGGTTTAAATGAGAATGTTTTGTATATGTTTAAATGGATTATAGCTGACAGAAAAATAATAGCGCTGTCATTGAAGCCTCACCTGTCCAGTTCTATCCCAAACAAGCAGTCATGATCTACCAGATCCACCAATGTCCACGGTATTACCAGCTGTTATCCCAGCTTTGATTTCCGTGGTGAGCTAAATCCCCTTAAGACAAAATCATTGCGCGTTTTCAGCTAAATCCTGGCGAAAAGGACATTCTGATTTTCCATTTCTATTCGATGCATTTATGGCGACGGACTTACAGAGGATATCAGTCTGTTATAGATTTAAAGCAAATCCTTGTGGAAGTGCTCAGCGTGAGCTCTGTGCGTTTTGAACTCTAAAAATAAAACAAATGAGAGTCAATACGCTTTCCAAGCTCAGATGTAGCAAATATCGGATATGCCCAGGAGGGAAATTTTTATAGCAATCATCCAGTTGTTCGATAAGTCATTGAATCCGACACAAACATTAGAAATATCAGATTTTCTCAGCTCGATATTGCTTTAGACTTCATCCTTTTGATTGTTTCCTTCATAAGATGCGATTAGATACTGAATAAGTGATATTAATACATTTATGATGCGCTTTTCTTGACCTCAAAGTGCTACAAGATATACAACAACACATAAAAATTGCAGATTTGCTTAAAATCCCAGTAATAAACTAAAAGTCACAGCACGATAGTCAGTAAAAAAACAATAAATAAGCCAATATTCATTCGTTTTCCTTCAGCTTAGTCGCTTACTTATCAGAGGTCGCCACAGCGGAATGAACCGCCAACTATTCTAGCATATGTTTTAAACAATGGATGCTCCTCCAGCTGCAAAAAAACATCCATAAATTCACATCCAGCTGGGAAACATCCATAAATTCACATCCAGCTGGGAAACATCCATAAATTCTCACATTCACACACACACTCATACACCATGGCCATTTTACATCATCCAATTTACCTATAGCGCATGTCTTTGGAATGTGGGGGAAACCAAATCACCCGGAGGAAACCCATGCCAATGTAACCCCGTCGGTTCTACACCGCCCAACCTGCTCCGACCTGGGATCAAACCAGTGACCTTCTGCATGGGAGTTGGTCACTCTACCAAGCAGGCTTTACCTGCACAGCACTTCACTAGCTGGCCTCTGCTACTCTCACCCCCCTAAACCTCACTCCAGTCCAGTGAAACACTGCCAGTCCTACACCACCCAACATACTCCGAGCTGGCATCAAGCCCGCGACCTTTCGCATGGGAGTCGGTTGCTCTAAAGACCATAGCCTCTAGCGTCTGTCACTAGAACACATTTAGAGGTCAGAGGAGTGAGGTTTACCCACACAATACTTCACTAGCTGGCCTCTGCTACACTGACATGGGTATCAAACCAGTGACCTTCCGCATGGGAGTCGACTGCTATACCAAGGAGACTAAGACCATGGCCTCTAGAGGTCAGAGGAGTGAGGTTTACCTGCACAGCACTTCACTAGCTGGCCTCTGCTACACTCACCTCCCTAAACCTCACTCCCATCCGGGTCACGGCACCAATGTAACACAGCCAGTCCTACACCACCCAACCCACTCTGTGCTGGGATTGAACCGGCGACCTTCCGCATGTGAGTCGGTTGCTCTTAAGACCATGGCCTCTAGCGTCTGTCACTAGACCACCTTTAGAGGTCAGAGGAGTGAGGTTTAGCCACACAGTACTTCACTCGCTGGCCTCTGCTACACCGACATGGGTATCAAACCAGTGACCTTCCGCATGGGAGTCGGCTGCTATACCAAGGAGACTAAGACCATGGCCTCTCGAGGTCAGAGGAGTGAGGTTTACCAGCTCTACACTTCACTAGCTGGCCTCTGCTACACACACTATAAACTATAATGTCACTATAAACTCTGTGCTAGGATCGAACCGGTGACCTACCGCATGGGAGTCAGTTGCTCTACCAAGGAGGCTAGAGCACCTTTAGAAGTCGCTAGAGCACCTTTAGTCAGAGGAGTGAGGTTTACCTGCACAGCACTTCACTAGCTGGCCTCTGCTACACTCACCTCCCTAAACCTCACTCCCATCCGGGTCACGGCACCAATGTAACACAGCCAGTCCTACACCACCCAACCCACTCTGTGCTGGGATTGAACCGGCGACCTTCCGCATGTGAGTCGGTTGCTCTTAAGACCATGGCCTCTAGCGTCTGTCACTAGACCACCTTTAGAGGTCAGAGGAGTGAGGTTTAGCCACACAGTACTTCACTCGCTGGCCTCTGCTACACCGACATGGGTATCAAACCAGTGACCTTCCGCATGGGAGTCGGCTGCTATACCAAGGAGACTAAGACCATGGCCTCTCGAGGTCAGAGGAGTGAGGTTTACCAGCTCTACACTTCACTAGCTGGCCTCTGCTACACACACTATAAACTATAATGTCACTATAAACTCTGTGCTAGGATCGAACCGGTGACCTACCGCATGGGAGTCAGTTGCTCTACCAAGGAGGCTAGAGCACCTTTAGAAGTCGCTAGAGCACCTTTAGTCAGAGGAGTGAGGTTTACCTGCACAGCACTTCACTAGCTGGCCTCTGCTACACTCACCTCCCTAAACCTCACTCCCATCCGGGTCACGGCACCAATGTAACACAGCCAGTCCTACACCACCCAACCCACTCTGTGCTGGGATTGAACCGGCGACCTTCCGCATGTGAGTCGGTTGCTCTTAAGACCATGGCCTCTAGCGTCTGTCACTAGACCACCTTTAGAGGTCAGAGGAGTGAGGTTTAGCCACACAGTACTTCACTCGCTGGCCTCTGCTACACCGACATGGGTATCAAACCAGTGACCTTCCGCATGGGAGTCGGCTGCTATACCAAGGAGACTAAGACCATGGCCTCTCGAGGTCAGAGGAGTGAGGTTTACCAGCTCTACACTTCACTAGCTGGCCTCTGCTACACACACTATAAACTATAATGTCACTATAAACTCTGTGCTAGGATCGAACCGGTGACCTACCGCATGGGAGTCAGTTGCTCTACCAAGGAGGCTAGAGCACCTTTAGAAGTCGCTAGAGCACCTTTAGTCAGAGGAGTGAGGTTTACCTGCACAGCACTTCACTAGCTGGCCTCTGCTACACTCACCTCCCTAAACCTCACTCCCATCCGGGTCACGGCACCAATGTAACACAGCCAGTCCTACACCACCCAACCCACTCTGTGCTGGGATTGAACCGGCGACCTTCCGCATGTGAGTCGGTTGCTCTTAAGACCATGGCCTCTAGCGTCTGTCACTAGACCACCTTTAGAGGTCAGAGGAGTGAGGTTTAGCCACACAGTACTTCACTCGCTGGCCTCTGCTACACCGACATGGGTATCAAACCAGTGACCTTCCGCATGGGAGTCGGCTGCTATACCAAGGAGACTAAGACCATGGCCTCTCGAGGTCAGAGGAGTGAGGTTTACCAGCTCTACACTTCACTAGCTGGCCTCTGCTACACACACTATAAACTATAATGTCACTATAAACTCTGTGCTAGGATCGAACCGGTGACCTACCGCATGGGAGTCAGTTGCTCTACCAAGGAGGCTAGAGCACCTTTAGAAGTCGCTAGAGCACCTTTAGTCAGAGGAGTGAGGTTTACCTGCACAGCACTTCACTAGCTGGCCTCTGCTACACTCACCTCCCTAAACCTCACTCCCATCCGGGTCACGGCACCAATGTAACACAGCCAGTCCTACACCACCCAACCCACTCTGTGCTGGGATTGAACCGGCGACCTTCCGCATGTGAGTCGGTTGCTCTTAAGACCATGGCCTCTAGCGTCTGTCACTAGACCACCTTTAGAGGTCAGAGGAGTGAGGTTTAGCCACACAGTACTTCACTCGCTGGCCTCTGCTACACCGACATGGGTATCAAACCAGTGACCTTCCGCATGGGAGTCGGCTGCTATACCAAGGAGACTAAGACCATGGCCTCTCGAGGTCAGAGGAGTGAGGTTTACCAGCTCTACACTTCACTAGCTGGCCTCTGCTACACACACTATAAACTATAATGTCACTATAAACTCTGTGCTAGGATCGAACCGGTGACCTACCGCATGGGAGTCAGTTGCTCTACCAAGGAGGCTAGAGCACCTTTAGAAGTCGCTAGAGCACCTTTAGTCAGAGGAGTGAGGTTTACCTGCACAGCACTTCACTAGCTGGCCTCTGCTACACTCACCTCCCTAAACCTCACTCCCATCCGGGTCACGGCACCAATGTAACACAGCCAGTCCTACACCACCCAACCCACTCTGTGCTGGGATTGAACCGGCGACCTTCCGCATGTGAGTCGGTTGCTCTTAAGACCATGGCCTCTAGCGTCTGTCACTAGACCACCTTTAGAGGTCAGAGGAGTGAGGTTTAGCCACACAGTACTTCACTCGCTGGCCTCTGCTACACCGACATGGGTATCAAACCAGTGACCTTCCGCATGGGAGTCGGCTGCTATACCAAGGAGACTAAGACCATGGCCTCTCGAGGTCAGAGGAGTGAGGTTTACCAGCTCTACACTTCACTAGCTGGCCTCTGCTACACACACTATAAACTATAATGTCACTATAAACTCTGTGCTAGGATCGAACCGGTGACCTACCGCATGGGAGTCAGTTGCTCTACCAAGGAGGCTAGAGCACCTTTAGAAGTCGCTAGAGCACCTTTAGTCAGAGGAGTGAGGTTTACCTGCACAGCACTTCACTAGCTGGCCTCTGCTACACTCACCTCCCTAAACCTCACTCCCATCCGGGTCACGGCACCAATGTAACACAGCCAGTCCTACACCACCCAACCCACTCTGTGCTGGGATTGAACCGGCGACCTTCCGCATGTGAGTCGGTTGCTCTTAAGACCATGGCCTCTAGCGTCTGTCACTAGACCACCTTTAGAGGTCAGAGGAGTGAGGTTTAGCCACACAGTACTTCACTCGCTGGCCTCTGCTACACCGACATGGGTATCAAACCAGTGACCTTCCGCATGGGAGTCGGCTGCTATACCAAGGAGACTAAGACCATGGCCTCTCGAGGTCAGAGGAGTGAGGTTTACCAGCTCTACACTTCACTAGCTGGCCTCTGCTACACACACTATAAACTATAATGTCACTATAAACTCTGTGCTAGGATCGAACCGGTGACCTACCGCATGGGAGTCAGTTGCTCTACCAAGGAGGCTAGAGCACCTTTAGAAGTCGCTAGAGCACCTTTAGTCAGAGGAGTGAGGTTTACCTGCACAGCACTTCACTAGCTGGCCTCTGCTACACTCACCCCCATAAACCTCACTCCCATCCGGGTCACGGCACCAATATAACACCGCCTGTTCTACACCACCCAACCCAGCTGGGATCAAACCAGTGACCTTCAGCATTTGAGTCAGTTGCTATATCAAGGAGACTAAGACCATGGCCTCTTGAGGTCAGAGGAGTGAGGTTTACCTGCACAGGACTTCACTCGCTGTCCTACACTCACTCCCATCCAGGTCACGGCACCATTCATTCATTTTCTTTTCGGCTTAGTCCCTTTATTAATCCGGGGTCGCCACAGCGGAATGAACCGCCAACTTATCCGGCATTTGTTTTACGCAGCGGATGCCCTTCCAGCCACAACCCATCTCTGGGAAACACATCCATACATCCATACATTCTCATTCACACACATACACTATGGACAATTTAGCTTACCCAATTCAGGAAACCCACTCAACCACGGGGAGAACATGCAAACTCCACACAGAAATGCCAACTGGCCCAACCGGGACCTGCCCCAACCGGTGATCGAACCAGCGACCTTCTTGCTGTGAGGCGAACGTGCTACTCACGCGCCACCGTGTCACGGCACCAATGTAACACAATGTAACCTCTGACGCTAGAGCACCTTTAGAGGTCAGAGGAGTGAGGTTTACCCACACAGTACTTCACTAGCTGGCCTCCGCTACACCAACATGGGGAGAACATGCAAACTTAACACAGAAATGCCAACTGGCCAAGCCAGGACTCGAACCAGCGACCTTTTTGCTGTGAAGCGACAGTGCTAACCATTGAGTCACTGTGTCACCCTTAAATAATAATAATACATTTTATTTATTTTCTTAAACTAAAAAGTGCCACAATATATACAACAACAAATAAAAAATACAGATTTGCATAACACTAACAAGCCGAAAGTCACACTGTAATAATCAATAAAGCAATAAATAAGCAAAATAAAAACTATATGTCATAATAGTCGTCTTCAGGCAGTAAATAGCCAATATTTTAAGTGAATTATGGAGTGTTATTGTTTATTATTTTCATCGCAGAGCACTCCAAGTGCTTCAACCCGGCCTTCTGCGCTCGTTTTTTTGCACTTTTACCCAATATGCATAAACAACGCCGTCAGCAGGTGCGCTTTAATGTGCAATAATCATTCCTAGCCATATGGACGCACTGTCAAACGCTTGTTTAATTTCTGATGACTCTAAAGCCCCGTAGTCTCTTTATTACCAATCTCAGGAACAATAAAACCGCAACAGCTCTTCAACAAGTGAGTGATTTTGAGCCCCTGTTGCGCTTGTAGCTGTAAAGTGGTGCAGAAGCCCCCACTCTCAAGAGCATGATGCAACTGTGATGAAATAGAGAAACCGGCTTGGGCTCTCTGCATTAGGATATTACCATGAGATACTCAAACATCCAGCGAACAGAGAGTTTAGTCCTCTCGCTCAAGGCTCGACCACATGAGGTCCGCTTGACCGGGAGAAATACCATCCAGGCCAACAGTGAAGACTGATGTAACATCTGCTGGGAAACGGTAACTCAGATTAGCGGTCTGTTTTTATGGGAGATTGTTTTTTTGGGGGTACACCTTTGGATTAGTTTATGCATGATCTTCGTCAGTGTGTTTGTCAGGTTGTTATTGGATACTTTGGAAAGCGGTAAGTCTGATTTAAGCACACACAAACACAATTGATTCATTTAGGGTTTTGTTTTTATTGAAGAGCTTCAGCCTTCTTAAAGTTGATATTAAAAAGTTTAGTTTACCTGTTGGAAATTAGATCATTGCATGATTTTTGCATGTATTTTGTTGGAAAATATGCTTACAGGAGACTGTATACAGGTTAATTGAAGGTATTTGGTCTCAAATATGACTGTGTGGTGTTTAATTATTGCATGCATTAAGTTGTTGACTTGAGAGCTCTTTTTAAATAGGAATTCAGGTAAAGTGGGCCACTTTTGACACTGAAATTACTACAAAAATGGGGTCTAATTTACCTGAATTCCTATTTTTTATTAATATTTATTTATTTATTTGATTTTTTTTTAACTTACTACATGCAAAAATCAAACATTATAAAGAATTTAAATGTTTTAAAGATGCCTTAATAAAATATGAACAGGAATTCAGGTACAGTGGGCCACTTTTGACACTGAAATTACTACAAAAATGGGGTCTAATTTACCTGAATTCCTATTTTTTATTAATATTTTTTTATTTATTTATTTTTTTAAACTTACTACATGCAAAAATCAAACATTATAAAGAATTGAAATGTTTTAAATATGCCTTAATAAAATATGAATAGGAATTCAGGTAAAGTGGGCCACTTTCGATATTGAAATGACAACAAGAAAGTACTGAATAACTGTTTTTTTAATAAAAATACTTAAGACAACAACTTAATACATGCACAAATCAAACATAAGTGACCCGTTACCGATGACCAGTTACCTCGAATTCACCTGTAAACGTATTTTCCATCGCTGCGCTGGTAAACACGAGTTAAGTCCGTGTGTGTGTGTGTGTGTTTTGAAATGCTGCCCCTCAACAGTTTGAGGTTTGACACAAAGCGTTCTGTTGCCTGGCTAGTCTGCCGGCGTCTGATTGGTCGTCTCCAGGCTGCTGGAGGTGTAGTAGAGCGTTGATTATGTCACAGCCCCGTTGTAGAGCAATTTGGTCCCTCCTCCCCTTTTCCCCTCCCCCAGCCTACATGAGCGAACGTGTGCCGCATTCTGAGTGGAGAGAAAGAGAGGGAGAGAAGAGAGAGAGAAAGAGAGAGACAGCCAGCCAGCAGCAGGTGGAAATGACATCATCTGCACTGCACCAACACTGCAGTAGTGTTTGAACAAAGCTGCACTGGAGCTCCACTCCGAGCTGCTCTCTTTTTTTTTTTTTTGTCAGCAAGGGTGGATGTTTGTTAAAGAAAAACAGAGTCTGATGCATTTTTTTGGTGTGCGTTCATTCATTAGAATTGGGTTCGCTTTCATTCATCTGCTTTGAAAGCGAATTGGTGTCAGTATGGTACTGTACGTGCGAGGAATCGGTCTTGATTCGTCTTGTTTTGCTGTCGTTGTAAGAAAATAACACATTATGAGCTTGAGCGGGGAAAAAAAACGGCAAGTTTCCAAAAAAAGGATGTTGTTTTTCTTCTTTGTGACTGTTGTTTAGGTAGACAAAGGATGTGCAGGATAGATACCGGCTCACATGGGCTGATGTATGTGGGTCAGTGAGAGATAACAATGAATGGTTGCGCTTTTAAAGATTTAAAATAGAACAAAAAAAGTCTTTGTAAAATATGTTTATAAAATATTTTATAAAATTGCAAGTCATACAATTTTCTATTTTTCGTTCTCGTTTATTCTATTAAATATCAACACAATTTGTCTTATTCAACATATGTTTTTGTTCATTTTCCTTCAGTGTAGTCTCTTATTTATGAGGGGTCACCACCGCAGAATGAACCACCAACTATTCAACTACTAATTATAGAAAACAAATTCTTGTGGAATGCCCTATTTATAATGTTATCGGACAACGTTTTTATCTGGAGAGACTTTAAATGAAATATTTTAAAAACCTTATATATCTTATATTATTATTATTATTATTATTATTATTATTATTATTATTATTATTATTATTATTATTCATTCATTCATTTTCTTTCCAGCTTAGTACCTTGATTAGTCCACAGTCGCCAGAGCGGAATGAACCGCCAACTTATCCAGCATGTTTTACGCAGCGGATGCCCTTTCAGCTGCAACCCATCTCTGGGAAACATCCACATACAATCACTCACACTCATAGACTACGGACAATTTTGGCCAAGCCAATTCACCTATACCACATGTCTTTGGACTTGTGGGGGAAACCGGAGCACCCGGAGGAAACCCACGCAACCATGGGGAGAACATGCAAACGCCACACAGAAATGCCAACTGACCCAGCTGAGGCTCGAACCAGCGACCTTCTTGCTGTGAGGCGAATGTGCTACTCACTACGCCACAGTGGCGCCATCTTATATTATTATTATTATTCATTAATTCATTCATTTTCTTTACGGCTTAGTCCCTTTATTAATACGCGGTCGCCAACTTATCCAGCGGATGCCCTTCCAGCTGCAACCCATCTCTGGGAAACATCCATACACACTCATTCACTATGGACAATTTAGCTTACCCAATTCACCTATACCACATATCTTTGGACAGCGACCTTCTTGCTGTGAGGTGACAGTACTACCTACTGCACCACTGCGTCGCCTAATAATAATAATTATTATTATTATTATTATAATTATTATTTTTATTATTATTAATAATGTATTTTACCTTGTGTATTTTTTATTGCTGTTGATGACTTTTAATTTGTTAAAATATTTTTATAATTATAGAAATGTGGTGTTTATAAAATGTGGTAAACTTGATCTATTTTTTGCCATGACACAGCCATAGGAGCTGAAATGGCAATAAACTCAAAAGTCTCTCTCTCTCTCTCAATAATTATAGAATATACAGTGGATTTAAATAAAATACTCATTACATTTGAAGTCTGTAATGTGCAGTTTTAAATATGATAAACAAAGAAAAAAATAAATGTAAATATTTTTGTAATTGTCGTGCCAGTGACTTTCCACCTTTTTGAAAAGCCTACTAGCAACTAGGATTAAAACATTACTATTGTGGGCTTTACAGTCTTTGTGATATTAGCTGACAAACTGATTTCAGAAAAATAGCTTTTTCTTTGAAGTAGGGGAAGATTCACAGAACGTACATACGTATATATACATACATAGTATATGCCACCCCGCCACCCCCCCCAACTAAAAACAATGCCTATACAAAACAGCACCCATATCCACTAAACACATTTAAATTCATTCATTCATTCTCCCTCGGCTTAGTCCATTTATTTATCAGGGGTCACCACAGTGGAATGAACCACCAACTTATCCAGCATATGTTTTACACAGGTGAAACCCTTCCAGCTGCAACCCAGTACTGGGAAACACCCATACACACTCGCATTCTCACACACTCATACACTACAGCCAATTTAGTTGATTCAATTCACCTATAGCGCATGTCTTTGGACTGTGGAGGAAACCGGAGGGCCCGGAGGAAACCCACGCCAACACGGAGAGAACATGCAAACTTCAGACAGAAATGCCATCTGACCCAGCCAGGGCTCGAACCAGTGACCTTCTTGCTGTGAGACGACAGTGCTAACCACTGCGCCAGCGTGGCACCCTCCACATTCAAATTACATAACTAAAAAATACACAAGAAATAAATAGATAATAATAATGAATTGAAACATTGAAAAATAAATAATGATAAAACAAAAACAATAATTAAAATGCAATAAAAAATAAATGTTTACAAACACAAAATTTACATGATATTATAAATGGTTCCCAAAGATGGTCAAAGTCCTTTTGTTTGCTATTGATGATATACAGTTGAAGTCAAAATGATTATTTTTTTCTTTTTACATATATTTACCAAATGATGTTTAACAGAGCAAGGAATGTATCACAGTATTTCTGATAACATTTTTTATTCTGTAGAAAGTCTTATTTGGTTTATTTCGGCTAGAATAAAAGCAGTTTTTATTTAAAAAAAAAAAAAGGTCAATATTAATAGTTCTCCAATATTTTTTATTGACAGAACAAACCACTGAAATACAATGACTTACCTAATTACCCTAATTAACCTAGTTACGCCTTTAAATGTCACATTAAGCTAAATATTACTATTTTGAAATATATCTAGTAAAATATTATTTACTGACATCATAAAAGAAATCAGTTATTACAAATGAGTTATTAAAACTGTTATGTTTAGAAATGTGTTGAAAAAATCTTCTTACCGTTAGACAGAAATTGGGGAAATAGTGGGGGGCTAATAATTCAGGAGGGCTAATAATTCTGTAAGTTAGTCTCTTTAGTCTTTGGAATGTATACATAATAAAAAAAAATTCGACATGTTGATATTAAAGTGCTAAAGTGTTTAAAATCTGATGCATTATTAATTTGACTTCTAAATTCGTCTTGTGTTTTTTTGTAGATAACCAATTCAGAATGTCCATCCTGGAACGCCTAGAGCAGATGGAGCGAAGGATGGCAGAGATGGCCGGTCAACAGCAGCAGCAACAGGGTGGAGGAGGATCATCTGAGAGCGGAGGAACCACAACAGGAGGAGAGGGAGGAAGAAGCAACTCTGAACAGGCACAGGTATCAATCTGAGCTTCATTCAGGGTTCCTACGGGTCATGGAATTTCTGGAATGACATTTAAAAAGGTCTAAGGCCACTTTAACGTTATCGGGAATACTGTGGGAAAAATCCCAAGCTCTGTTTAACATCATTTGGGAAATAAAGAAAAAAATTCACTAGGGGTTAATAATTTTGAGTTCAACTGTAGGTCATGGAAATTCAGAATTGTGGTCAGTTAAAGTCAGAAAATTTGACATTTGGCTTAGAGTAGGAACCCCGTACTCTTGCACAGTTGACTGGACATCTCCGTTAGGTTCATGAAAATTGACTTGGTTCTCATCTCTGTGTTTTAGTTCTCACCAATTCAGGGTCAGAGCCAGGGACAAGCTCCGGCTGGGAGCTCATTTGAAAGCCGTGTAGTGGTAGTTTGTGAAAAGATGATGAACCGAGCCTGTTGGGCCAAATCCAAACACCTGATCCACTCCAAGACGTTCCGGGGCATGACTCTTCTTCATCTGGCAGCTGCCCAGGGCTACACCACGCTTATCCAAACACTTATCAAGTGGCGGTGAGTAAACTGATTGCATTCTGGCAGTAAATGGCCATATATATTGCATATCCATCACTCAGGTGTCTTGTATTATTCTTTGCGCTGCTTGTTTTACAGCACCAAGCATGCAGACAGCATTGACCTGGAACTTGAAGTTGACCCTCTAAATGTGGATCATTTCTCCTGCACACCACTGGTGAGTGTTGACACAACTTTGTCACAAAAACAGAGTTTGGATGAGTTACACAGAATGCAACTCTTCTGTTCAGATGTGGGCTTGTGCTTTGGGTCATATGGAGGCAGCAGTGGTTCTGTATAAATGGGATCGGCGAGCTTTGGCCATCCCAGATTCTTTGGGTCGCTTACCATTGGCAATTGCCCGCTCCCGTGGCCACACCAAGCTGGCGGAGTGTCTGGAAAGCCTTCAAAGGGAGGAGCAGCAGTCAGGAGCACTGACTACAACTCCCAGCATGCCTTTCTCACCATCCACCGAGGCCTCAGCTGCAGAGGGATGGATGAATGTTTGGGGTGCAGAGACTACTTCAGTAGGGCTGAAAGAAAGCAACATCGCTAGTTCTGCTTCCAGCTCAAGCTCAGGTTAGTTCAGGTTAATTCTTCTTATGCTGTAGTTACTTCAAACGTCATTCAATTGCATGTCAAGTTGCTCTACTTACCAGTCCATTCAGGATTTCATTAAAAAAAACATGACGCAGATCACACACCTGACAAGACACGTGCATTGACAACTTGAGGCTTTAAATAACAGCACATTCCAATATAAATGCTTGTCAATCTACAAAATTTTGCAGCATTTGTTTGATTTGGTTCAATTAAATGATCACGGAATCGTGAATCCCTGGAGTGTCTGACTTACATAAGGTTAAGGATAACCTATTGTATAAGACCTTGCATGCACAAAATAGGTTTTGTCAAATTTAATCAAACATTCTTCCTCAAAGGCAATTTCCTTATACCTTTGCAGATTTGAGGAGACCCAGATCCGAACCATCCAGTTTCTATAGCAGCGTTAATCACGGCGATGCGCCTGTAAGCAAGAAACACAAACCCAACCCCGAAACCCTTCAAACTCGTCCCAGCAAATCCTGCTCTGCCCCCCTTGGACTAGAAGAACAGTCCCACAAGCCTAAAACATGCCCTTCCAAGCCGAGGGATTGTGCTGTGGAGAAAGAGCAAGGAGATGGTGAACAGTCTCAGAATAAGGTGGGCTCAACCTGTGGAGGTGGGCGCTGGGGTTCCAGACAGGCTGCAGGACGGAGAGTATCAACTACAGGACTTGGCAAGGAAAGACTCGCGAATAGACTGAGATTAAGAGAAATTGCTAGTGCGGGAACAATCTCTGATCTGAGACCAAGCCAGGAGGATCTGGAGAACACAGGAGACTTGCAGGTGAGCCGTACAGTCTCAAAGACTGTCTAAACTGCTTCTTTTGTTGTGCTGTAGCAGGGGTGCCCAATTCTGTTCCTGGAGATATACCTTCCTGCAGAGTTCAGCTGCAACACTGATCATACACACCTGTATTTAATTACCAAGTACTCCTTCAGGTCCTTCTTAGTTGGTTTAGTTGTGTTTGTTCAGGGTTGGAGATGAACTCTGCAGGAAGGTAGATCTCCAGGAACAGGATTGGGCACCCCTGTGCTATAGAATTAAAATAAAGTCTGATAGATCTTGCAAACTTGCCTTGACTTGTTTGATATCTCAATTGCATTATTGTTAGAAATCTTTCATACCGTGTACTGTAAGCCAGGTTTTTCATGAGTTAATTCGAGTTACTAGTGCAGGCTTGAAAGTTTCCAACTCTTTGTTTCAGAACATGAACATGATGACTTTGGCGGAGGAAGTTATCGAGGCGACATCCGATCGAATCAAGAGGGAAAACTTTGTTGCATCAGACACTTCTCTAGACGGTGTTGGAGTCAGCAGTACCATGAGCTGGTTGGCCAGTTACCTTGGAGATGCAGAGAGGTGATTCATCATGAATGCATTCTCATAAATCTGTTCTCCAGTAATATAGTTGCAATCTCTTGGTCCTTGTTTGTAATTTTCCCTCTATTGTTCCTAGGTTCCTGTTTAACAAGCCTCTAACTTCCTCTCCTGGCCTGGGACCGGTCCATGGTGGAGCACAGCCAGAACTTGACGGCCCTCTTGGGAAACTTGGCATTCAGTCCCCCGCTGAATGGACTGCGCTCCTCAATGCCTCCCACAACAAGGAGGAGCGTGACTTGACCCAGCTGGCCCTGTCGGATCCTGAACAGAGGGAACTGTATGAGGCAGCTCGTCAGGTCCAGAACACCTTCCGCAAGTACAAGGTAGGGCAGGGCTTCACCCAGGTGACAGAGTCACCTATGCTGGTTATTGGTGGTGTGTTGCCAGTGTTTGTGATGGTCCAGTTTCAAAGGTCTAGATGTACTGTGTTGTGTTGTATGGTGTTCCTGAAGTTAAGGTAAATGATTCATCCGGATCTTTGCAGTCCTGTGTCGTGAAAGGTGATATGATTGTTGTGGTGTGCGCTCTAAAGGCAGAGATAGGGTCAGTGTTGTAGACAAGCATGGGGATATTTGCTTGAGCTTAGCATGGCCTTGCTGTAAGGAATGATTGCATTGTTCCCTCTATCTGTCTGTCTGAACGGGATGCGCAGATATCCCTGAGTCCACACCACATTTGGTTGTTTAGAGCAGATTTCTCCCTGAGTTCTGCTGGCGCGCCGTGCTCTGACAAATTACCTTCTCCCAGGTCTCAGAGCATATCGACGCAACTTTGCCAGTCTAAGAGGACACCTTGGCCAGGCACTAAAGGAATCAGATGCCATCATCGCTGTGGCCTATCAGGCCTCCTTGTGAACACTAATCTCTCTCCTGTCCTCTCCACCCTACCTTATCCCCCTCTTCCCCCATCCTGCAGGGTCGACCACTTCGGGAGCAGCAGGAACTGGCAGCTGCTGTCATTCAGCGCTGTTATAAGAGGTACAAACAGGTGAGTTCAGACACTCAGAAACATCTGTTTGTTGTACACTACTGAGTGGTCAATTATTAAAGGCTTTACAAGAATGCACTCAATACTTTCCTCTCTCTATCCCTCAAGCTGACATGGATAGCCTTGAAGGTAACTCTTCCTGTCTATAACATCTTCTGCTTTCAATTGGAAGATTGTTATTTGCTAATTATTGCTAAATACAAAACTTGTACTTGGACAAAAGTGAATACTAGCTTAAACTGTACATCTATGTGAGAACAGATTAGCTATTTAGCAGACTTACACAGGGATTCAAACTACATCTATAACAGGATAGTTCACACAAAAATGAATGGTTCCAATTCTTTATGGGTTCCTTTATTCAATTGAACATTAAAGAAGATAGTTTTAAGAAAGCTGGAAACTTGTAATCATTGACTTCCATAATAGAAAAAACAACACTAAAGAATTCATTGGTTACAGGTTTACAGCTTTCTAGCTTTGTGTTCAACAGAAAAAAAGAAAGCCAAACAGGTTTGGAACAAGTAAAGAGTGAGTAAATTATAACATCATTTTCATTTTTGGGTGAACTATCCCTTTAAGCTCCTGAACTGAGCCACTAAGCAG
This sequence comes from Danio albolineatus, assembly GCA_903798035.1. NCBI lineage: Eukaryota > Metazoa > Chordata > Actinopteri > Cypriniformes > Danionidae > Danio > Danio albolineatus. The sequence goes on from CAIGQQ010031610.1 coordinate 17,862, forward strand.
TGACCTAGCATCCACAATGCACTATGCCAAGAACACACATAAAAAACACATCAAAACCAATGTTGACAAATTGTTTTGCTTTAGCCAAGTGGCTAATGGAGTAGTTTGCTACAGATCTCAAATGTATGTTTCTGTTCCTTTTGGCAGTATGCACTTTATAAGAAGATGACGCTGGCCGCCATCCTTATCCAGAGTAAATTCCGCAGCTACCACGAACAGAAGAAGTTCCAGCAAAGTCGCAGGGCAGCCATGCTGATCCAGCAATATTACCGCAGCTACAAAGAGCTTGGCCGGCCGAACCCACGCAGCCGAGCCACTGCAGCTGCACTGGTGCAGCACAAACTCAGGTACACAGCATTTGGGACAGATTTAATGTAATGGGTAAAACTCTATTACCTTGCGTATAAACATCAGAATTAAAAAAAAAGCAAACTGGTGTAACAAATCCACACCTTCCACTCATAGTTATTGGTGCCAGCACTTTGGTTCCTCCAGTGGCATTAACGAAAAAAATTGGGGGGGGGAGGTGTATCATGAAATTTCTGCATTTAGAGTTATTTACAGTATTGAATAATAAGATTCTCATTCAGAGAAAAGATCAAGTGCTCAAAAAAAAAAAAAAAAAAACCTGCATGTATGACAGTGTATTTCTTTGTCAAAAAGCCTACGGTTGTAGCTCAGGGGTTCTCAACCTTTTTCACTGTGGGTCTCACTTCTTTCTCAGATCAATTTTTGAAGGCCCACCTGTCTGACATTATCTCTAAAATGTTTATTTAAAATGCTCATTTAAACCTCTATTTATTAACATAAATATATGTAAAAAAAAAAAAATTATAATAAAAATAAATAAATGTATCTATCTATCTATCTATCTATCTATCTATCTATCTATCTATCTAT
>CAIGQQ010031610.1:22114-56831 GCA_903798035.1 Danio albolineatus
GGATATTTAACAAAAAAAGTTCATATTTCTCCAACAATTAAATCTGCAAAAAGATTTAAATGAATTCTAATTATTTAATTATTTTTGTCATTAATTTAAAATGTTTTGGATTGATGTATATGTTTAACATGTTTGTTTTTTTTACTTAAATTCAAAGAATTACAAAAGGTTTCATTTTTATCATCTATGCACTGAGATTTTTAGATGGATTTTAAGTAGTACTGTATATTAATAAGTTACTTGTTTGATGAATTTGTGGACTTGTTATGAGTAAGGCCCAATCCCAATTCTATTTATGTACCCCTACCCCTTCCCCTTCTTGGCCCTTGAAACAGAGTGTGAAGGGGAAGGGCTTCAAAATTTATCCCTAAGAAGTGGGACAGCACTACAGCACCTGCATACGTCATCATGTCATCGTGATCTCTTGCTTCACATTCCTGTTATTTATCTTCAGGGAATCACTGAAGGCGTATATCATGTAATCATAACGATATAATGTGCCAATAAGCTCGTAACTGTACTGAGCATTTACACCGTGTCCATATTCATCTATGTAAACACAAAAAAACAACATTAACATTATAGCAGACACTGTTAAAAGCTCAATCCCAAGCACTACACTTTTCTGACAGGGTATTCATCGAGTGAAAGTTGTGGAACTGCTATGTAGGAGTTATTATTATGGATTATAGAAAGCGAAATTTAGCGGTTTTCTCTAAAATCTCAGTTTGAAGGGGTATCTAACCCTTCCCCTCAGCCTACACCTTCAAGCTGAAGAGAATTGGGGGCAGGGGGAAGGGCTAAGGGGTAGAATTGGGATTGGGCCTAAGTCCTTAAGTTTTCATTACTGAGTTTTCTTTTAGACAAAGCAATTATAAAGTAATTTAAAAATAATTTTAATGATGTAATTAGTAATTAATTACTTTTCTGAACATACCAACACTGCCTGCACGCTAGCTAATGCTTAACATTTTTTCCCAGAAGTATCTGGATTTGCTTACGTTTGCGCATTAACTTGTGCATAACCACTCATGCTGTTTGTTTTGTTCTAGAAGCAGTTTACTGACCAAGCGACAAGACCAGGCTGCCAGAAAAATCATGCGCTTTCTGCTGCGGTGCCGTCACAGGTATGTCAAAGCCAAAAACTTCCACCAGGCCCAGATGATCCCAAGGCCCTGATGTTCTTCTAGCAAATCCAAACTATAGCTTACTTTGACTTTTTAGAAGCAATATTTTTAATATTCCCTAGTAAAAAAAGGTTATGGGCACATTTCCTAATCTCTCAATCACACCAACATGAGCATAAGGAGTCGGCACCAGACAAACCTTGGTGTTTTCATGGCTCTGTTAGAAAGCCCTATTGTGTTTGGTCCCATTTCCCCAACCCAACCGAAACCTCAGTGTGTACTAATAGCTGTCTGGTGTTGTTTTGCTGTTTATGCAAAGCCCCTTGATGGACCATAGACTATTCAAACGGGTGAGTGCAGCCTCAGTAAATCAGTTCGTTCCCCTCGATTTCTCCTCTTTTATCTCCCTGTCTCTCCCTTTTTTTCTTTCATCTTGTTCTATGTACCTTGATTTCAGACTCTGCTGTTCCCTATGACTTTTTCTGTCCTTTCTTTCCCTCCTTTCTTTTATCTTATTTCCTCTATTGCTTTATGCCTGCATGCATGACGGAGCCCGAGTTTGACTGAACCTTATATGAGAGAGAGAGGACTATAGATCCAACTAACCTGCAAATACAGATGATGCGTTAATGGCAAAACTAACAAAGCACTCTCTCTCTCTCTCTCTTTCTCTATCTCTCTCTTTCTTAATACCTCTATCTTCCCAAAAGTCTCCTCCATCTCTCTTGTTATGAGGATGCTTATGACAACACTAAGGACTGCTGGGTAGTGCATTTGGCAATTGCATGATGGCTAAAGATATGGAGGCCTTGCTTTTATCAGGGCATGCTTGAAACAATATCTACCTTTCTCTATGGAAGAGAAATGTCTTGAATGCCTGGCTGCCTGTTTTATACATCTCTTTCAGCTTTTATATAAGCTTGATTTGGGGGCTGAGGGCGGGACGGAGGGGTCAAACTGTGAGCCAACAATGTGTTTGGGAGGGGTTTTATATGTTGGGTATTCAGTATGTGTAGAAGTGTGACATGTTGACTAATATAAACATTTAAGAATCTGTTGTGATGTATTGCGCATGAATTGTAGGGTTATGTTTTGTCACTCTTCCAACATTAGAGTTAAGATTGATGCTTCGCTTTTGGACTTTATTCGTATTTAATATTGACATGTGTTTGCTTTGATTCCTAGATGTAGAATTCAAAGAAAATCATTTGTCCCACAGATTACAAAACTGCCACAGACATTTGTTGTGGCCAAAAAAAAAAAAAAAAAGTATGCAGAGATTGAAATCACACTTTAAAAATGTGTGAATGCCATTGGATTTGATGCCAAATATCAAACCAAATATCATTTGTGCTCAAATGTTGACCAAGAACTACTTTTCTGAACAATTTTTGCTTTGATTTAAGCAACTACACATTGTGAAATAAGGTTTTAACAACCACAGATATTCCAAATCATCATTTTAAATGGTACATTATTATTGAAACATTCTGTTCTGCTTTAAAAGTGTGCATATGCTATGTTTCTTCAGAACAAATGACATTTGCTATGATATTTTATTCAATACTGGTGACGTTCAGACATTTTTAAGTGTGATTTCAGTATCCACACTCCAAAAAATGCTTTTCTTACTTAGAGTTTTTCTCTTGTTTCTCGTCCAAATTAGGGATTCTTGCAGCTGATACCGAGTACCGAATCAATGTCATTGTTATCAGCCGATATCAAGTACCGATTCTGATGCTTTAAGCTTTATATAACTTTGCCATTGCATAAGCACATTTACCCTCTATGTATGAGATCTCGCCTTACCTAAGAGAATAAATTAAGGATGTTGGATGCATGTAATGGTCAGAAGAAGCTTTGCAAAAAAAATATTAGACAAAACAGATAGAAGAAAATGGACAGAAAAATTACTGACAATGGAATTTGGAAACACTGCTTACCTATTGTAGTGCTGTGGATGGGTTGTAAACTTGTAAACAAGCACTTGCGATCAGTTCATGTGATCGGTATATGAGATCGCCAGATTAGTGAGTACTGATCGAGTCGTGAAATGTGATTATTGGCCGATACCGATCTTCGGCCGATCGAAGCATGCCTAGTCCAAATATCTAAAAAATCTTATATCAACGCACATTTTCTAGACAAGAAGAAATATTGTCTTGTTTTCAGAAATTATCATTGAAAATTAAGTCAGTTTTTCCTTAAACTAAATAATCTGCCAATGGGATAAGAAAAATAATCTTGTTTTCACTTTTAAATAAGAGCAGATTATTTTGCTTGTTATGATTGCACCAATTTGCACCAGAAACTTTCGTAAAATCCCTCCATATCTCTAGAAAAACATTGTGCATTTCTGAGTGTGCCACACACAGGTGAGTGGGCTTGACAAACCACCTATAGAAACACTCTGTGTCCATATGAACAACACACTTTACTTAAAACTCCACCTTAATGATACTTCTGTGTCAAGTGATTGATGTAACCCACAGCGCATGCCTTGCTCATAGCCATCCATTCTGTTTTTGTGACTCTGCAATAACACTTCCAAAATGCTAGCTGGTAGCGGGTTTTTATGTTCCTCTGTGTTGAGTTTTTTCCTAGGTGTTGTTTAAATGGGAAATACCTGCAACATTAATGTACAAGTAGGTAAAACTCGCTCATCCAGACATGCAACAACGTTAACGTAATCATAAAGTAAAAACAAAAGTTTCCATCTGGAGCTCATCCATGTGACTTGACACTTGTTAAACTCTCCCCTAACTCTTAGCGCCTCCCATTCTCGTCAACAATACCATGCCAACCAATCACAGCTCTTGCTTTGCATATCGACATGCAACAACGTTAACGTAATTAAAATAAACACAAAACAAAAGTTTCCATCTGGAGCTCCTCCATGGGACTTGACACTTTTTAAACTCTCCCGTAACTCTCAGCGCCTCCCATTCTCGTCAACGATACCATGCCGACCAATCACAGCTCTTGCTTTGCATGTCGACATGCAACAACGTTAAAGTAATTATAAAGTAAAAACAAAACAAAAGTTTCCATCTGGAGCTCCGCCATGGGACTTGACACTTGTTAAACTCTACCGTGACTCTTAGCGCCTCCTATTCTTGTCAAAGATACCATGCCGACCAATCACAGCTCTTGCTTTGCACGTCATCGTGACATGTAGTTACATTTTTTGAGAGATGCGCATCTTCGTCAGCTACGTCAAAGGGTATGCGGCTGTGTGGAAGCTGCGCAGACCATCCGCATGCACTCAATGCAGAAGTATAAATCAGTCTTTACAGACTCAATAAGGAAAACATGTTTACTTGTGAATGTACCGCAAATCACGTCGCACTACTTGTTTTCATCAACTTTATAAATTTATAAATAACTCCTTTGCACAATATCTTGCACAATATTTTTCTGTCTTATGTTAAAGTACTTGTGTAGTCTGTCTAGTCTAAAGTTTAGTCAAACACTATAGTTTAAATATGTATAGTATATGCATCGTTAGATCCCAGTAAACAATTTGGTTTAATAGACCTCTAATAGACATCTAAACATAGACAGCTTGGCTAAACTTGGGCTGTCAAGGAACATCTAATAGACATCTAAGAATATCCCAAAACTAAACTAGTCATCAAATAGATAGATTAGACCAGGGGTGTCCAAACTCGGTCCTGGAGGGCCAGTGTCCTGCAGATTTTAGCTCCAACTTGCCTCAACACACCTACAAGGATGTTTCTAGAAAGCCTAGTAAGAGCTTGATTACACAGCCCAGGTGTGTCTGATTGGGGTTGGAACTAAACTTTGCAGGACACTGGCCCTCCAGGACTGAGTGTGGACACCCCTGGATTAGATGTCTATTAGATTTTCACTAACAGCCCAAATTTAGCCTTGTTTTAGCCAAGATGACTATGTTTAAACATCTATTAGACATCTTTTATAAGACAAAAAATGAATTATGAAGTATTTGGACTAGAAACAAGACAAAAACTCAAAGTAAGAAAAGCATTTATTGTGTTTTTCAAGGTTTTAAAAGTCTTTGTGATTTATAGTAAGGGCATATTTGTTGTTCTTTGCTGATTCCAGTGAGGAGAAAGGAGTGAAAATAGCTGGTTTATTTGCTAATGATCTGTGATTCCTGTAAGGGCCCTGAGTGCTTATTAAAAACCTCAAGCTAATCATGTAAAACTGTTTTTGCTTTGTTTTCAGGGCGAAAGAATTGAAAAAGGCCAAGGAACATGAGAACGCCGCAAAGAGCCCCGTCGCAATGTAACATCTCCGAGCAGACCCTTTCTCTTCCACTTCAACTGCGTTTTTACAAGAGACGAACAATTTACAGAAGAAAAAAAAAAACAAGCAAAATGATAGAAGAAGCGGAGCGTGTCATCGGACGTGCGGCGGTTGAACTCTAGCAGCGTTGTGACTGATTCTGTGTATTTTCTCGCTACGGGGGAACTGAAATCAAGACTATTGGGGAAATATGACATTATCTTCATGGCATTTTTGCACTCTTCATAGATTTTTTTTCTTTAGATTATAACAAAAAAAATAGGAAAAAAAACGAACAAAGACCAAGGAGCAGAGGCTTTTTATTCTGACGACGCTTGTAAAATATCACGCGACATGAACAGATGGATATCAGAAAAACGTCATGCTGGAAGCCGCTTCAGATTACATTTTTATATTTTGAAAGGAAAAACACAGCAATCAGTTTGGAACAAAAAAAAAGAACAAAACCTAATGTAAAATGTTAACCAAAAAAAGGCCTCATTTCAGTGACCATATGCATGCCGAGTATTTGAAATCAGTCTCTCATTCTCCACAAATCTTTGTTTTTGACAAATGCTGTCCGTTCATTCAAAGGGAAGCCTTCATATGAATGTAGATGGGGTCAGGGCAAAAAAAAAATGCTGGGTTTGAAATATCAGTGTCTTACCTTTGTCTTTACGGGGGTTATAGGGGACTTCTGACGACATCTTGTGGGATTGAAGCAAAGCCCTCTGGGTTACCTGTTTCGTGTGCACTGTTTTCGACTTTCTTATGGGTCCTTTTCTTAATGTCATTTTTGCTGGCCTGACTTTGTGTGTCCCGTGTTTGTTGAATTGAATCTGGATACAGTGCATGTGTTTGAGCGAAACGCTCCTGCATGCTGACGTAAATGTTTTGTGTTTTATTTTCACCCATTCATTCATATTGGTGATATTGTGGCACCATCAAACTAGCCTAGTCCTATGTTGCCTGTTTGTTTCTGAGAATATTGTTATAAAGACCATTATTTTTGTATAGTTCTGTTATTTATTTTAGTAGCATTACTGGGTTTTGCTTTCAGCGTTTTTTTTAACTGTGCGAAGATTTTAAATGATCTTTTTGTTTTAAAAACAGACTTTTTTTAATGTGAACTGTGCCACAGCGCCAAACGTATATTTGCAAAGGTTATCTTCCATTTTTGTGTGCGTGTGCGTGTGTGTGTTGTGATACGTTTCTTCATTGTTACCGTTCGTGATTTCCAAGAGCTCCAGAAAGCCACCACAGGCTTTCCCAAGGAGATTCACTGAACATTGCCTTGACTTCTTGACTTTTTGAAGGGTCCCTATACAGAAGCTTCAAAAAAAAAAAAAAAAATCCATATTTTTGACTATTGAGTGGTCCCTGTATATATATCGAAGATGGGTGAAGGAACATTGATAGCCAGAAACTTTTTCCGAAGAGGATTGTATTTAAGAATATATAGTATTTTATTCATAAATTGGATTATAACACATTAAGAGACGAACAAAAAAAATATATTGTATAGTTTTCTTTGAGCGCCCAAGATGTACGGTTGTATTGTTTGTAAATACTGTAAATATCGGTTGCGAAGAAGGAGCCATGTGCATGAAACTTTAAAACATTGAACATAATGTAAAGATAAAAATGTAGTGGCAACGGTCTGTAATACGAGTCGAACAACTTCACTATAAGACTTTGAAATGTTCTTTCGCGGAACGTTCTCTGAAGCATGACATGAATCACGATAAAACCGTAGATTTAGCAGAAGAGCCAAACAGATCCATCAGACACAACTGGATTATTATTATCATTAGTATTATTTTTCAGGGTTAGAGAGAACTATTTTCTTTAGTTTTTCTTCTACAAATTGTGACCAGTCATATGAACACTACTATAAGCTACTCCTTTGAGAAGAACGAGTCTATCGACTGACAAACATCACTCATACACCCAACAGAGGATGAAATGTCTCAACAGGTTTTTTTGTTGTCTTGTATAACATGACTAGAAATATTCTCACATTTTATCGTCTCCTCAGTATTAAACAATGGTATTGTTAGGAGGTTAAACGTAGGTCATGTCATTAAACATGATGTTGACGTGAGGGTTGTGATTGGTTATTTCAAGCAGGCGATTCCCATACACATGCTAGAAAACATCCCATTCAAAAAGGTTAAAAAATATCGCTTAAAAACATACATTTCGACTGTCATCAGAATCTACGACTGCCATGCGTTCATGTTATTCTTATTCATAGCTTTATTTTATTTTCTTGGGGGGCTGCTACCAACATTCAAAACCCCATGGCTGAGTCACGCACAATCATATTGATTTGTCCTCTTTTTGTTGTTCTCTTTACAGTACATTCACGAATATCTTTCACAGTTTCTCAGAAAGAAATTTGAGACTAACCTTCCCCCTAAATTTCCGAAGTGATTTCAGCGGACAGGAGGCATCATTTAACTTACACCAGCACATTTTGCCTGCTAAGGAAAAAAAGGACGAGGAAAGAACGTGGTGCTGAATTATTACTATATTAGTTTTATTTCTATTCCCCACTCAGAGTATCAGTATTATTATAGAAAGTGCCTAAAATATTCAACCAATATCAGGAGTGTGCGATTCCTAAAGTCGATTGCTCGTTTTTTTGATGGTATACAGCACTAACAAAATGGAGCCCAGGTTTGTTTTCTCCCCTTAAACGTAAACATGAAGCACCTGCCATATTGGTTTTGTTGCCCAATCATTGACTTCAAGTTATGTTTTCTTCAGAAATGACTGTTTTTATACATCACGCATGCATGCTTTCATTATTTCTGTCGTTTTGTGTTCCTTCCCATGTCATAATTAAACTGGGCCAGGAAAGTAGGACATGAAAGTTGGCACATTATATAATAACTTCATCCGGAAACCATTGCTAGATTCAAGTCAGAGCACAACTCCTCATAAAGGTGTCCACCTTTTCCATCGCAATGCTAACCTTCTGTCGTTAAACTTCAGGAAATCATCCGAACTCGCCAGGAAAACTGTTTATGGATCTCCAGGTATATGTATCTCAGTAACTTTCTGTTTGGGTCATTCGTACGGGAACAGAAGAACAAATCTGCCTCCCTTATGTAGTTTTTTACTCAGGGTGCTAAAACAGGGAGAGGGTGTTTCACACGGAGACTAGATTAGGTTAGGTTAAAAGTCTCCGGGTTCAGCTCAGAATCAACAGGAGAAACCACTGGGGGTGTGTAGGCTATACTTCCATTCGCTTCTTTACAAACCACAGCTTTCGGAGACATGACTGTGACTCGGGTTACAGGATAATATAGGCTAGACCGCGTGTGTTTATAGAGTTTTTAAGACCATCATTTCCAAATCTGAGCAGGTATCATCGTTCGTGCAGGTATCATCGCTCGTATAGTATTACCACATCCCCGTGGGATTGGGAATGCATGATAAGTATACCTCAGCGCCAAATACCTTCAGAAAAGGCGGGAGATCCAGTCCTCTTATGAAACAGCTCAGTATGTGTGCATCTTTTACGTCGACCGGATCATGCTTTCCGTATTTTTGTGTCAGAGAAGAGAAATAATATGCACTTTGTACAGCTCACCATCCCAGTTGAATTCCCTCTCCGAGTCCTGGTGCGTTTTAAGCGCGCGCGCGCACGTGCGTGTGTACGCGTGTAGAAATCTCGACTTATCAACACAGACGAGCACGCGTGAAGGTTTTAGCTGAATGAGGGGAAAAACACTAGTATTGGTGCAGTTGGAAGTTTGTACGATGTCCTACAAAATCCTCTGTTTGGAACTCCGGAAATGCAGGTTTTAGGCTTAAACTGAACCGCAAAAACCACCCGATTATAAGCTTTTCACTTACAAGTACAGAGCAATAAACACTTTGTTTTTAGCTGAGCTCTTTAGGTTGAAAGAATACGGATATGTCAAACATAAAAAAATAAAGAAAAATAGAAAAAAAAAGACATTGGGACATGCTTAGTTCACTTCCTCTTATGCAATTACAGGTACACAGAGAGAGGTGTTCAGTGGTCTGTGGACATTGAGTTCATATTTCCCAGCCCTAATGCACGTTTTCATCATTTTAAAATGAAGATAAGAAAATAAAAAAGATAAAATATGAGCCCATATTTCTTACAGGGCAGTGGGCTTTCAACACTCTGCATGTGAAGCTAGTATTAGACCTCTGTTTTTCCTCTCTCTCTCTCTCTCTCCCTCCCTCTCTCTCTCTCTCTCTCTCTCTCTCTCTCTCCTTCATTCCTGCTTTGTGCTCCTCGTATTCTCCTCCTCTCCCTCCTCCTCTGATGAGTTTTGCCTCATGTTGTTTTCTCGGCCGTCTCCCTCTTTCTGTCCTTCTTGTGAGTTTTTGGTTTTTTCCTTTGGTTTATTTTTGTTGCAGTTTTGTAACTGTGCATGTGAGAGCATCACTGAATTGTTGGATATGTTTTAAAAAAAATAAAAATAAATATTCAGCTGCTGAAGCCATGCAAAACATTTTGAATTGCCCTTAAAATATGGAAAATGTTTTCTGAATGCTTTATATAATTTCTGCTGTAAAATAAAATCTTAAAAGAGAATTGTTGCTCGCGCTGTCCTTCTTGTGTGATGTTTTTGTTTCTTTCTTAAAAAGCAATATTATCTTTAAAGGCTATTCCTCAGCCTGATGTATACAGTGCTCGGCATATATAAGTACACCACACAAATGTGTCTTTCAAATAAATATTTTTAATAGCAAATTAGACAATATTATGTTTGTGTACTTCAGCCAAATCTGGGGCTTATCTTAACAAAATAACTTAAAAATAACAGTCCAAAAACAAGTACACTCAAATTGATGTGGAATAGAAAAATATTAAATACAATTTTTTTTAAAAAAGGGAAAAATCAAGAGAAGCATAAAATGTAAAAATTTTGTTGAATATTTTTAGGTTGTAATTTTTTGTTTTTTGTTTTTGGAATATCTTGCTTGAATTTAATTGAATTATCTTTCAATTTCTAAATATGTTTATACCTGTTTGAAGAATTTGTTTTGTTTAAATGCACCAAAAACACTGCCTATATTCACTGAGAAATGGATCAAAATATTCATTTTCAATGTGGTGGTGGGGGGGGGGGGTGTTTGATTAAAAGTTTAATATTTGTTTTATTCTATGAAGGTTTGTTGTTAACATGTTTAAATGTTCATAAAAATATATAATTAAGTCAAATGGTCTACATTTTTTCTATAGCTGTTTAATGTAGTATAATTATAATATGTGTGTGGTGTGTGTTTCAGAGAGAGGAGAGACATTTTTATCATTAGATTATAATCAATAATTATTAATAATCAATAATTATTTTATTTTATTATCTTCTTTATTATTATTATTATTATTTTACTACTACTATTTACTGTGTTTCTTTTTATTATTTAATATGTATGTTCTTTTATCAACTTTATAAATGCTTTAGAAATACATTTGTAGGCGGTTCATTCCGCTGTGACGACCCCTGAAAAATAAAGGGACTAAGCCGAATACAAAATGAATTAATGAATGGATACATTTGTCATGCCAATAAATTGAATTAAATTGAATTGAGAAAGAGAGTTTTACAATGAATGCGATTAAAGTATTCATTAATTTATGATCCATAAACTTACTTATATGATGATGGAGAAAAAAAATCAATGTTTGTGTGTGTGTGTGTGTGTCTGCGCGTGTGTGCGCGCGTGTGCGCGCGCGTACTATATTCTACGTGCACGCGCGCTCTGACGCTCACAGTAGCAGTTGTATCATCATCATCAGCAGCGGGCCTTCACAAATCGCACATCAGCTCAACAACCATGTAAGTAAAATTAAAATTGCACGAACATCACTCTCACGAGCTCAGCGAGGTCATATAAACTTGTGATTATATATGTGTCACTTTTTATTTACATCCCGAAGTATTGACGTGTTGGGAAAGTTTGTGCTGTTCTAATGGGTGTGAATACGGCTAAAGCAACAGGTTAGCTTTTAGCTTAGCTTTATTTTGTTGACATTTTAAGAACTTTAATTTACTTTCGCTCTTGTTTTCGGTTCCTCTCATTTAGGATAGTTGATTATGAATCCGTTATTGAAGTTTATTGTCAGTTCGAGTGTTTAAAGTATTTTTGTGTACGCATTACCGCTACATGCTAACTGCTAACAGTTTTTTTTGATTGATAAAAGTTTGTGGAAATTTGAAACATAAAGCGTACTCAAACCACAGACATATCACCATTATAATACCATATTAGTTTTGTCTTAAGTGTAAATTTGTTTTAATTTTGACCACGTTAAACGGATGTAGTTTGTATTTGGTAAAGTTGCGGCAAAATAATCAACAAGCTAGTTAAACAAGCTTCACAAACGATTGTTTATCATATTGCCAACAGCCACAGTTTTGTTGATATTCACTTACTCAATGCATTTTGTCATATAAATTTTTAGTTTATTTACCTTTTAATAACTATAATAATAACTTTAATCACCTATTATTAAAATTGAAGGGATCGTTGAATCAAAACTAACATTTTACAAACTATTTACTCACTGTTTGGTTCCAAAGTTTACCTTTATTTGTTTCGTTAAGATGTTTTTGGTAATGTTGGATGGTAACTTTTGACATCCACAGTAGGGCAAACAAATGTTATAGAAGTCAATGGTTATTAGTTTACTACATTTTTCAAAATATCTTAATGTATTGTGTTCAATTGAAGAAACAAACTCAAAACAGGTTTGGAGAGTAGGTGAATGATTTTCTTCATAGTCTTTTATTAGTTTTAGGTGTACAATTCTTTCACCTAATTAAATTATGGTACTGATTGATGCAGGCTGTTTAAATGAAGAACATATTTCAGCACACAATTTAATCGGGGTGAAGTAAATTGTTCTTTTTAATTCACATTAGGGCTGCACAATATTGGGAAAAATCTGACATTGCGATATTTTGTTTCGCTGCGATGTATATTGCAATATGACTATAATTTCACTAGATTTAAATAGCTCAATTTGGAAAGATTAACATTAAATTTAGATTGATTTAATTTTTTTCTATGACATTGCAATATTTTGTTTCACTATGATATATATTGCAATGTGACTATAATTTCATTAGATTTAAATAGCTCAATTTGGAAAGATTAAAATTTAATTTAGATTGATTATTTTTTTTCTATACATCTACTGTGACAGAGCAAAAATAAAAGTTAAATAAACTGTGATTCATGGTTTTCTAAGCAGTCTAACACCATATAAATACAAAAATTGAACAATTGTTGCTGAACTTTTCTGAATCAAAGATAAAGGTCAGTGCAAAGATGTGAACAGTCATCCAGCCATTAGGTATGGGACAATAACCGTTTTATAGGTATACAATGGTTTGGAAAATTCAAGGTTTTAAAACTACCCAAGTTTTCTGTAATACCAGTCCTAAGGTATGTGTAAGATTTTTTTTTATTTACGTTTTGTTTTATTTTAGAACAATAGTATCTCCAGCAGAAAAGATATGCAAAGATGCAGTTTTAAATTGTAAAGAAATCAGTGTTTTTGAAACAAACGAAGACAGCAGAAATCGATTATTCATTTTCATTATTCAGCCTGACATGTATACTGCTCCAAAATACTTCAAATGTTCCTCAAAATGTGTTTTTTGTGTATTTAGCCAGACACTTAAAAGGAATATATTTTAGAGCAGTAATCACAATATCGTCAAATTGTAAAACCGTGATATTTTTATCCAAGGTTATCATACTGTCAGAATCTTTGGTTATAGCTATATCACGTTTTGATCAAGTATGATTACTGTTATTGTATTCATCTCAGTTTAAAAAAGAACGCATGCACCTTTCTTCATGTCTACTGACACTTGATTTTTTTTAAGAAGTCAGACTTATTATTCATTTTAATTGTTAGTTTTAACTATTCATTTTTATTATTAATTTTTATTATTATTATTATCACGGAGTTTGTTCAGATTTGTAATAAAGGATCTGTTCACTCAAAAAACAAACATACTGATAGGAATTTTTGTTGAATAAATACAGAATTGCAACATTTTCTGAGACTATTATCATATTGCGGAAATCTCATTTCGTTACAACCAAGCTCTGTCTCATCTGCTTTAAATCATGTTGCAGTAAGCAGCATTTGTGTTGACGTAAATAAGATGCTGATAATAATATCACCTCATAAAAGAGACTAAAAGCCTCTTAGTTTAGCATCTGCAAGAACTCTGACATTACTGTCTGTCTAATGACAGAGATGCTGAAAATGCAAATGGCTGCTAAGTCTGGGTCTCTTTAGCTTAAAAATAACATTGAAAGTGACCATGAAGTGAAAGAGATGATGCCAACCGTTCGAGGACAACACAGACATTTAATACACAAATACATTTCATTGAACATCTACACATAGACATCACCTATAATACAGCTGCGGGTTACTTTTATGTAAAATAACTTTAAGTTATTAAAGTTTTAGTGGCCTTACGGTGGCACAGTTGGTAGCACATTCGCTTTACAGTAAGAAGGTCGCTGGTTCGAGCCTCGGCTGGGTCAGTTGGCATTTCTGTGTGGAGTTGGCGTGTGTTTTCCGGGTGCTCCGGTTACCCCCACAGTCCAAAGACATTCGCAATAGATGAATTGGGTAAGCTAAATTGGCCCTAGTGTATGTGTGTATGGATGTTTCCCAGTTTGGGGTTGCAGCTGGAACGGCATCCGCTGCATAAAACACATGCTGGATAAGTTGGTGGTTCATTCCGCTGTGGCGACCCCGGATTAATAAATGGACTAAGCCGACAAGAAAATGAATGGATGTATTAAAGTTATTAGTAGCTAATAAAGTTATAATAACTTATAACTGTAATGCAATAATGTCCACCTTTTGTAAAGCAGCTTTGAAGCAATAATTATTGGGAAAAGTGCTTTACAAATAAACTTGAATTGAATTGAAATCAAAATTCTATAATTTTTTATTGAATATTGCAATAAAAAGAATTACAAGTCATTTTATTTGTTTTAATAAATAAGTCTTTTTTTCATTTAATTAAAATAATTCCTTGTAATGACATCTCTCTACTGAAGACATGTTCACAGTTACGAAAGTGAGATCAATCTGTCACTCATAGGAGATCCACTAATAGCAAACCAAACCATAACGATCAGGCCTGCTCTTCATTTTCTCTTGTTTGAGAAGCTTTTTCACTTTCACACACATCAAGAGGAAACTAGCACATCTTCTGTTTCATGATAACAGTAATCCTGGACATAATTTGCAATTATATACAGAGTTTTAAAAATGAGTAGACAGGTAAATGATTTAAAAGTGGAATTTTGTCAATAATAATATTATCAATTATCAATCTAATCAAATTAATAAAGTGCTGCAGTTTTGTTTGTTGGGTATTTTTACCCATAGGGATTTAAAGGGGTCCCATTGTCCCCACTTTCTACAAGATAAGGTGAAATAAACCTCTGATGTTCATAGAGCAGGGATATTCAATTAGTTTGTCATGGGACCAGTTCAGGAAAAGCATCCCCAATATGGGGCCGGACTCAGGGAGATGTGTTTTGCAATATAAGTGATGACACAACAGCAATAAAAGAGCCCATATGCTGTATTTTTGCTCCTTAAGACACCCACGTTGGCTTTTTCTACATTACAACGTTAATATGTTGTAGTTTAAAACTACATAACATCACTGCATTGTACAATGTGGCTTTTTTTACAAACATTCAAATGTTGTATTTCAAAGCACAACAAAAGCTGCGCACTGTCCCTATTAACGATATCAGTGCATTGTACAAAAGGCCTTTTCTACAAACATATCCAAATGTTTTCGACTGCCCGCATCACTCGCTTAATGTTAGGTGACTCATGCTTTGCGCAGCCTTCAACTGCAGCTCATGCTGTATTGAATAGACGCATGTCACTTCAGAAATATAGCGGCAGTTTTTCGACTGAACTAAATTTATTTTGATGTCTTGGTCACACTGTTTTATAGCTTTTTGAAATTGACCCTTTTAGACTTTGACCCAAATTGTGCAGTTTTGGTGACTGTTGCTTTAAAGTCAAATGAGATATTTCAAAAGTGGGCGGAGCTACAAACTCCTATGTGTCAGCATAGTGGCAGATTCAAAACTGTACTAAAGTTATCTCAGTGGATAAAGTCAGAAGAAGGAAGTGTTTGGTATGGCGTACGGCGCAAAAACTCCAATGGCGGGTGGCTGCTTCTCACTCAGGGCTGTTTATGCTAATGAGGGAGAGATTGTCACTGATCATGGTTTGTGGTAATGAAGGAGATATTGCCAGTTTTCCTCCTGATGACACGTGTTGACGTATTGATGACAATGTATTTCTGCAGTTTTTATGAAGTGTGATAAAAATATATATAATTAGTTATTTTTTACCATTAGAGGCTGGCTATTTTCCCACACTGTTGCCACAAAACTGTATTTAAACCCTTTATCAATGTGATATTTGTATAACAGATACCCTTTAAAAAAGTTAAAGTGTAATAAACCAACAAGCTTTGAGAAGAATGACGACATAAATGATTCAAAGCAAAAATCATTTATTGAAATAAAAAATATTGGCTTTGTGAATGGCACAGAATTAAATGTAAAAAATCATTTAACAATTTAACAATTGCTAAAGTATTTTAAAACCACAGAGATTTCTTTGTACAAAATATTTGACCAATCACAGTGTCATGGGTAATTATTTTTACAAGTATTTAGCATTAAAGCAGTTGCAGCTTTTTCATAACATCTGTGCTCAAAAGTAGGTTTGTTTTTAAAAATTTGATGTTAAATTAATTTCAATATGTATAAAGTTTTATTTTTATTATTGTGGAACAACTCTTGTGCTTTATTGGATCGTGTTTTGAACTGTAGTGTTGACAGATCACATTAGGAAAGCTCATGAAACAAACGCTCCTAATAAACAAGTCTTTGTAAAATCATTTTAGAAAGGAGCATTTACGGAGTCAAACTGCTGGAGTATTTCACTGCTGAGATTCCTGCAGTGATCACATGATCTGATGGCCAACGGTGCCTTCCACGTCTGGGTGTGGAATGTGTGTTGTTTTTCTTTCCTCTATATTGATTCTTTTAATGTCGCTTTTTAGTGTCTTTCTGTTCCTCTTTCCTTTTAGCATGGTTTAAATTTCATCTGCAGCATTAAACAATATTAAAACCTTTCATGTGACTGTCTGCGGTATATAGAGGGGATTTTTCCATTTTATTATTACTCTTTATTTCAGATAAACACTCTCTTTGGCTCCAGATGTGAGCAACAACATAATTTCTTAGAAGAATAATTACAGCATTTGAAATAATTTGGTATATTCAGTAATGCTCTATATATTGCTGATTATATCCTGAAAACTTCAAAATATAATAAATAATAATTGATTATTTTAACTTCTAGAAACATTGACATGAATTATGTGGCTACTTCTCTGTGTTTAGTCAAAGTCAGCTTTGTTGTCAGTTCTCCCACATGTACAGACATACAAAGTTTTTAGAGAAATTAGTTATTTTTTAATTCTAACTTATCTAAAAACACTTAATTTCATTAATTAAAGGCATTAAGGCTCATAAATACATACATTTTTATTCATTATAGAAAATTAAGAGTTGAAATTGCGTTACTCTCAGACCCTGGGTGCACACAAATAACATAAACACTACAAGCGGAATGTAAATACACAATCAATAAAATAATTTGAGTTAAATTTAAATCTCAATTAATTGAACATTTTAACTCGGTTACGATTAACGAACGATTAATTTTTAAATTTATTTATTTGTTTGCTCTCACATTACACTGAAAGGTTTTGTACAGTAAATAAGCTCAGAAGTGAGACATTTTTAAATGAAGGGTGCATACAATTTTTAAATAATTGAAAGAAACACACACTATCTATGTTCATTAATCGAACGTTAATGTTGAACGTCTGAAATTAAAACTCACATTGCCTAAAAAGAAATATGAAAAGTAATTGAAAAAATTGACCTGGAAAAATTAGATTAATTATAGGTTCTGAATTTTGATTAATTGCCCAGCATTAGTAAAAAGATATACAAATACAAAATATATTCTATATTAGTTAATTGATTAAATGTCATTCACTAATGAGCTCTTATTGTAAAGTGTGAACTACTTTATAATCCTTTTGAAATTAAATTATAGCCTGAAACATTTGTTTGAAACATCAGAATTTATCTGTAAAGCAGTACACACACAAAAAAAATTACTTTTTTGTAATTTATAAACTAGGTTGATCAGTTCTCTTTATTGACTGCTAAATTATGGCATTTTCTGCTTTTTTATGACATTCGCAATCTAGAAATCCCTGTATGTTTTTACATCGTTCCTTTAAATCTATTCAGTGTAGCTTTTGTGTGATTTAAGATATTTCTTTGTCTTTTATAAATTTTTCTATTTTTATAAGCTTTCTATTTTGTAACTAGTTTTTGAGCATGTATTTTGTGTATCTTTTAGCTTTACACATTTCATGCTTTCAGATGCTACTTTTAAAGACACTATACTATTATTATAAAAGTAATGTTTTTGCAGTGTATGTCAATATAATTTTATATGCAAGCTTTAGCAAATATCACAACACGAAAATCTGATTCTGTAATATTATGCATAGTTTGATTATTACAAAGGGTTTCACAAATCCAAATCCATCATAATGCTCCTTTAAATAAACTCGTTTGAGCTAGTTCCTCCTGTTTTCTCTTTTCATCAGAAGTTTATTTATTGTTATGTGGTTTCACACACACCGCTCTGGATTTGTGGTCTTACCTGCTCTTTTATAATCTTCTGTAAATCGTGTTTGTTTGGTTTGTGAAATGGTCTGTTTATGTGTCTTTTGTGTAATGCAGCACTCCCTGCTGAATCAAAGTTGTAATTACTCCTTTTACTCCACATAGTCAAGCTTCCGCTAGGTGGCAGTACAACATGCAATTTCGTTAGTCTCTACTGGAATTCTTACTGCCTTAAAATACATAAAAGCATATTTTACATAACTTGCAGTAAATTCAATATTAGTATTTCAATATTGTACATTTTTGTAACATCCTCCCCAGATGCAATATAGTTAACTTGAGCACATTGTCGTGTTATGCATTGCCACTAAATCAGGGGTGCCCAAACTTCTTCATATAAAGGGCCAAAATCCAAATATCATCGAGAGCCATGGACCAAAGGTAAATATACCAAACAATACATTAAAGTCGCTGTGGGTCATTTCCTAATTTATTTCCTAATATTTCAAAATAAAACATTGATTGAAATCATGTTAACTAATGCAGTATAACTTTTGAAATGATAACTTATTGCAATAAAAACAAACAATCACATTTAAAACACAGTGGAGTTCACTAGTCCAGCAGAATCTGCCTTTCACTTGTTTTGCTCACCAAAGTCTCCACATTGTCAGGTGACAGTATGTACATTTAAACAAAATCTGATTGATTTACACCATTTAATTAAAAATTTTAATTTCAGTTAGCTTTTTTACAATAAAACAAACAAAGGGCTATACAATATATTTGAACTGACTATCTCGAAACCATCCCCATCATCCTCCCTCTCTTCTCAGACGGGATGGCGGGACAAATCAAAGGTTACCATGGGCCAACTTTGTCTTTAGTAGGCATGGGCCGGTATAAGATTCTGACGGTATGATAACCCTGCATAAAAATATCACGGTTTCACGGTATGACGGTATTGTGTTTACTGCTCTAAAATATATTCTTTTTAAATGTCTGGCTAAAAAAACAAAATCTTTTTCCCCTTTGAACACAATATATTTTATTTTGAGAAACATTAAGTATTTTGGCGCAGTAAACATGTCAGAATAAATAATTGAAGTGAATCATTGACTTCTGCGATCTTAATTGGTTTCAAAAACACTGATTTCTTTACAATTTACACCTAAAAAACAATGTAAATAAAAAATATCTTACTCACACCTTTGGAATGGTATAGCAGAAAATTTTGGTGGTATGAAAACCTTGACTTTTTCAAACCGCAGTATACCTTGAAAACTGTTATCGTCCCATGCCTAGACTTTAGTATAAATAAAATAAAAAACTATGATATTCTAGGTCTTCATATTTAATTATTTTTCTTTATTAGCACTTTTACCATGTAGATTGTGTCAAAACAGTTTAACATAGATGAAGAAATTAGATTAAAAGCCATAATGTTTTAATTGTGGAACATTTAGTACCCCTGAGAAAAAAGGAAATATTGTGTTCTATCAAACAAAAGCCCACAGATTCTGATTATATATACGCCCATTTTCTTGTTACTTAATTTTATTTTTTAAGTTATTGTTTAAATTCAATGTTTTATTATATTTTAAAGTGTAATTTAATTTATGCATCATTTCTGGACATTGTTTTTATTTATCATTTACCCCCAACCATTGCAACTGTATCTTTATGTAACATCAATATGAGAAATGTTTAGACAAAATTTGAGACAGTTATACCATGCATGGTTAGGCCTGTCACAATAATCGATATATCAGCTGATCGCACAACACATGGACATGACCTCAGTCACTTTTGGTGATGCAATGTATATCGCCCATACATAAAAACAAATTCTAGCGACGTTGTAGCTGAATGTGCAGCATCTCTATCTCTGTTTGAGGTAACAGTGGTTAAATAAACACTAGTATTTACTATAAATTCCTATAGACCATTTTGAGGGATGTAAACAATAACAATGGTCCCAACATGCTTTCTGTTCTACGTTTTTAATTTCGATAGCTTCCGAGAATCTGAAAAGATCCACATATTGATAAATAATGTTATGATAGCCGTTTAACATTAAGTTATGATTGAATTGCCTCTTGTTACAGTCTTGAAATAGTTTGATAACAAGCAGGAAATGTTCATGGGCCAATGAAATGACCACATTAAAATGGTTTATAGTATATATTAATGTGGCTGTCTGACATCTGAAAATAGATCTGCCTCTGCCCTATCACTTTTTTTTCCTTGCACTTTTATTTTGTTAATATTTATTATTATTTATTTAGAATACGCATTTTCACATTCTGATTCCAATGCCTGATTATTAAACTATTAAAATGACTATAATTAAATATTCTTAATAATAAAATGTGATGTGTTTTTTCTAAGAGTGTATCTGCATTGTGATGATATTATGTTGTCATTCTGGCATTATATGATCAGTGGCTCAAAATGGTCTTTAAATGACAATAATATCGTTTATCACAATATATTTTGGTGCTATATAACGTACAACAAAAAATAGATATCGTGACAGGCCTTTGCATGGGTGGGGGTAGGACTGGGCGATATGGCAAAGATGCAATCTCGATAATTATTTTTTATATTGAAAGATAACGATATATATTTCAATATAAGTTGATAATACTTCCAGCTTTAAAAGAGTACCATAACAGTAACTACTTCTCCACATTTTGGATATGCACATAAAAAAACGTTGATTGAAATGCCAAGATGCACATAAATTTTGAAATTGCACATAACTGAGTAGGATAAACTTTTTATTCGTTAAGAAAAGATGCGCATAAACTAGGATGGAAACACCTTTACCGAACAAATTCCAGTATGTGCATTAAAAAAGGTCATGTGATTTTTGTTATAAGAGATCATGTGATGATAAAAATGTGTGTGAATGGACAAACCAGCAGGCTGAGCACATCGTAAAACATCTGAAATGTTGTTTTGGTCATTCTAAAATGCCTTACTGTTCCAGTATTAGTGTTATTATATTATTAATGACGTCCAGAATCAAGAGCGTCTGTGCTCCGCGTCTGACACCTTCAAACGCCACTGCGCGTTCACTGCGTGTCAGGATTGCCTTCTGAGGCGCAAGTCATTTATTAAATGAAGAAAGGATTGACGCAGCTAATTCCGCAGCAAATTCAGTTTTTACTGTTGACATTTGGCGCCAGTTAATTAGGACGTGACGATTTTGGTTTTTATGCAATATTCCAGTTTTGCGGTTCATTAACATTTTTGGATTGAAACATAACTAATGACTGAAGCCACAAAAATAAGAGGGTCCATTACATGGCATAACATATTTTCGGCCGATAATTTTTTGGTGGCCGTAAATTCGGGTTATCTCTAATAACACACTTTTAGACTCACATTGTTGCACGTTTCTGCTCTGTGATTGGCTCTTAGATCAATATAGAGTAAAAAAAGTTCTGAGCTTATCATTGTCGATGAAATAAATGTTGTCATGATTCGGTATAATATTGTTTCGGCCTAGCCATAGGTAGAGGGTTGTTTATTGTGTTTATTTATTTTTTATTACTTTATTATTTTTTTAATTTATTTTATTTTTGTAGTTGAATGTTAAGAAAACAATTGTCCTGATATTCTTTGTGTTCTTATATTCTACACAATGTTGTGTATATTTCTAGATAACATACTTTAAAAATATATAGCAACAAAGGAGTAAAAATTGTGGAACATTCCAGCATACTCAAATAGATTTTTTTCAAATGAAATATGAAATGTGTGGGGTGTTTTCTCTGTGCGGTAGGTCCGCTCCGGGTGCTGATGCCTCTGGATCTTCAGGGAGTAACCGCAGGCTACAGCAGACGCAGGCACAGGTCGATGAGGTAAAACCATACACCGTTCACAGCATTAGTGAAAAACAGTAGACTTGATGTGAGCTTCTCTGAGATGTGAACATTTAATCCCAGTTGATAGTAGCAGGATGTACACACAGTGACTGATGTGCTTATTAAAGGCAATTATGATCAGATTGTTTTTACCTGCTAGAATCTGTCACTCGTGGATGACACACAAGTTTTTAATTCATGGAGAAGATCCCATGTGCTCTATTTGTAAAAACACATTATCTATGAAGCACGTTCTATTGGATTGTGTTGGTTTTAATTCAGTGAGGAATTGATTTTATTCAGTGCATCCGTTTGAAGAGCTTTTTAACAGGGTTAATTCAAATAGTTTTAGAGTTAAAAGAACGGTCCAGTATAATGACTAAAACAGCTTTGTATGAACGTTTACTTTACAAATGACATAATAAGGACAAGGCAGGGGTCTCTGTATGTATACCAATGTCGGAAAACTTTTGGTCTTATGTGATAATGTCTTAAGTTATAAGTGATTTGAGTCATTGCAGAGATGTATGGATGCAGTCCTCCAAGCTCATGGGAGTCACAAACGATAATAATTCTTTTTCCACTGCAGCATGACTTTATATTCTATACTGTACATTATTTCTGTTAAGCAACAAGACTTTTGTCTAAGTAAAGTCAGACCGCACTGTCCTAATTAAATCGTTAAAAATCAAGGCATGATCATGTTTTATTTTGGTAAAATAAGTGTAATCTA
The DNA here is from genome assembly GCA_903798035.1 of Danio albolineatus. Classification (NCBI taxonomy): domain Eukaryota; kingdom Metazoa; phylum Chordata; class Actinopteri; order Cypriniformes; family Danionidae; genus Danio; species Danio albolineatus. The sequence goes on from CAIGQQ010031610.1 coordinate 44,905, forward strand.
GAGGCCTTTGCCTTTCATATAAGCCACTTCTGATACCAAATGATCAACTAGAAGTCCAGTTATTATTTGTTGTGCCTAAAACTTGAATAACTGCTGACAAGACTTTTGTCAGGTGGTGTATGTATACACAAACATTTAGCATTAAACATAAATGTTTCTTGAGCACTGTCAGCATATTAGAATGATTTTAGAAGGATCATCTGACACTTAAAATTAATCTGAAGTACCCATTTAAAAGAATTTAAATATAAAATGTAACTTTTCAGTTTAACTTTTTACTGTATTTTTGATCAAATAAATATAAACTTTATATAAATATATAGTGAGTTTTAAACCAGGCTTCTTTATTAAAAAAAAATCTTTATTTGCAGTACAGTTATAAATAGAGAGAGAGGTATATAAATGTGTATGTAAAAAAAGTATATACATTGTAATACAGTGTCAGCAGTATTTCCACTTGTCTTCAGCTCTTACTGCAGTCATATTCAAGATTTGTGCTTGAGGAAGTTAGTATCAGGTCACAGTTATATCCCCGTTGACCTCTCCATCAGACGTCTTCCTTTAGTCTGCTCCGTCTCATTGGCTGCCTGGCTTGTTATGTAACGCCCCATCACAGTGGTTATGCAACCGAAACATGGATTTGCCATGCTGCCCCACCTACACTGATCGCTCTTAAAGGGGCGGCGCCTCGTCCTCCTGCAACAGGGTTTGTGGAGCACTAGACTAGAGCATAGATGACACGCCTGGAGGTTTGTTGCCACTGAAGCTGTTATGTAATTCTGTTATAGCAGGGGATTTTTCTGCATTGCCTTTCTTAAAACAGCTGCTGAAATAGAAGTTCAGATTAAATATGAGCAACAGGAAACGACATCATGGGCATCTGTGTTTGATAATCACAAACAGAATGAAATAAACTAAAAACAGACTTTCTTAGGACGTGTAGCCACACAGTGTTAACACGGATGTATAGTTGAAGTCAAGATTATTCGCCCTCCTGTGAATTTTGAGTATGTCCCTAATGATGTTTAACAGAGCAAGGAATTTCTCACAGTATTTCCTTTAATATTTTTTCTTCCGGAGAAAGTCTTATTTGTTTTATTTCGGCTAGAATAAAAGCAGTTTTTAATTTAAAGATCAGTTTAAGGTCAACATTATCGCTCTTAATAGAGATATTTTTTCATTGTCAACAGAACATCCAGTGTTATACAATGACTTTCCTAATTACCCTCACCTAATTAACCTAGTGATATCTTTAAATGTCGCTTTAAGCTGAATACTATATCTTGAAAAATATCTAGTCAGATATTATTAGGGATGGGCGGATCGATCCTGAAGTATCGATATTTCACATATTTTCGATACTGGGAATGTATCATTTATCTGAACTGTACACACCCAAAATATTTTATTCAAGTATTGGTATTGGTATCGGTATCGATGATACTTGTTTTGAAATATTTGGTATCGGATCGGAAACAAAAATATTGGTATCGCCCATTCCTAGATATTATTAACTGTCATCATGACAAAGCTAAAATAAATCCGTTAGAAATGAGTTATTAACACTGTCATGTTTAGACAGTGTTTGCTCTAGGATTTTTTACAGCTGTGGCGGCAGGCACAGATCTTCCAACTACCTATGGCATTTATTTCAATGACAAATGTGGTGAGTGCAGTATTACAAGTCGAGATCGCATTCATGTAATACGAGCATGCGAATCTCTTTGCTTGTGCGCCGATTTCCTCTGTTTCTGCACAAAACTTCCTGCACACCCACAAATATACACTGCTCAAGTGCAGATTTTCTTGTGCGCCCTCAAATAAACACTGCTGAAGTGCGATTTAGTGCGTTTATGTAACGAGGACGTCCCCAACTTTATTAGATTTGCTAGGAATATTTATGTATGTCTCCAATAGACGTACAGAACGGCACTGATGCATCCTGAGGTAAAGAGAAACGGCCAAAAACGCCAGCAAGAGAAAGTCATTGTATGCAGAACCACAGACCTTTTGTCTATAAACCATAATTATGTTAACTGTGTTCATAACTGAAAGCTAGGTCGTGTTTGCTGGCGTCACGCAACCCTGTCAGTCTGCATGTCACCTTAAAGGGTTAAATAAATAACGCACAGCACTACTACGATTGCAGAAAAGTTCACTCAGTTATTATTCACTTACCTTTTAATACATTTTGGTGTGATAATAACCCGCTATTAAAAAAACAGCAACAACTGAAGGTTTTGAGTGAGAAGCTGTAATGTAGCCGTGGCGGGAATGAATTTTGGTGTGGCGGCCCGCCATGGAAGATCAAATGTAGCAAAAACCATGTTGGAAATGTGTTGAAAAATCTTCACTCCGTTTAGCAGAAATTGGGGAAGAAAATATTCAGGAGGGCCAATGATTCTGTGCCCAACTGTATATTATTTGTATAAATGTGTGTTCTGGATAGGTCTGGGCGAATAATCAAAGTAATTCGACATTCAGAACCTATAATCGATCTAATTGTTCCAGGTCAATTTTTTTTGTTTATTTTCACTACGTGCACACGACCCGGCTATGTTAAGGCTGATTTATACTTCTGCGTTGAACACATAGGTATGGTCCGTTGCAGCCTTTGTGCTGTCGCATACCTGCGCACCTCTCAAAAATTAACTACACGTCACACGTTTACACTACACTGACGATGATTGGACGCTGTGACTTGAGACAGCATATTTTCTATTACAATAAAGTTATTATTTACATTAAAATATTTGTTTACAGAAGATGCAAGACATGCACTGTTTAAAATATTATTTACAGGATATACACAAGTTATTTTATTTAGAAGAGATATTTACTTATTTATTTACTTATATTTGCTTATTTACTTTTAATATGAAAAACTTAATAATTAATTTTGTGAAGTGCAAGTCATTTATGTTCACTTATTTCATAAGAAAAACTGACTGTTGGTATTAAGCAATGTGTGTTTTCATTTCAGTTGTTCAACACTGATGTTCAATAAGTGAAGTTTGTTTATTAACTAATATCGAGAGGATCACGCGCTTAAGATTCCTTGCAGCTGGTCCCGCATTATTCAATGATTCACCAATCAGACGATCCTAAGCCACTATAAATACCCTAAGCTCCATATCACAGCCTTCTTCGTTTTGAAGAATCCCCCCTTCCACCCCTACTCCTCCTCCTTTCCTAGATGGGTGGCACGGTGGCCCAGTGGTTAGAACTGTTGGCTCACGGCAAGAGCGACAATGGTTCTAGTCCTTACCAAGCCAGCTGACGTTTCTGTGTGGAGTTTACACGTTCTCCCTGTGCTCACGTGGGTTTTCCCTGGGTTCCCTGGTTTCCTCCCACCATTCAAAAACATGCAACTTAAGTTAATTGACTAATCCAAATCAGCACCATAGACATGCTCCTATAGTAAGTAGTTATCTCTTAAGAGCAATCACTATCTGTTCATTAGCTACTACAGCAGGGGAGTTCTCAAGATCTACCTGAGCTCAAACTCCCCTCTTGCCTTGCAAATGGGAGGGAGCCTCGGGCTCAAGGATCTTATAAACTCAGGGTTCTCTCCCAGGACGTGCCAAACAAGCTTTATCAATCATCAGCTAAGTGTGAACTCTTGAAATAATCATAGATAGTAGATAATGTGTCTTTCCTTCAATTATTTTAAAGTTATGCACCCTTCATTCAATAATCTGTCACCTGTAATAGGTGAGCATATTTACTGATCAAAACTTGTCAGTGAACTATGAGGGCAAAATTTTTAATAAATAAATAAAAGTCGTTCATTAGTTGAAATAGAGTTAAAATGTACAATTAATCGAGATTTTGATTTTAGGCCAAATCGTCCAGCCCTAGTTCTAGATGTACAAAACTGTCGGTTTGGTTTTCACATTTCCTTGTTGTCGTTTTTTTTTATATAGAGATTAGCTTGTTCATCTGCCCTATTAGGTTGAAAATAGTTTTCATTCTAATGACTCAGAAAACAGGTAGAAAAATGTCCTTTCAGAGCAGATGAATCATCATCAGTGTTTCTGGTATGATGTTTCCGCTTTAAAATACGCAGTAAACAGATACTAAATTCCCCCCTCTGAGATCATACATATAATCAATGGTTACATTTTAAATAAGCGGGGAGAGGTGTGGGATACATGGAAGATTAATCAAATACAACCTGAAATTTCAAACTGATTATTAATACATTTTTAGACTGGATTTGATCAAGTGCTTTTTTCTTTTCTTTATAACCAGATGTCGTATTGGACATGCAAGACTAACTCGTATTTTTTTTTTTTTTTTTTTGCATAAATGTGCAGACCCCACCCAATGTTTGTTCTGCAAAACTTATATTACTGTAAAACACATTCTGGACTGTCCTGCTTTTAATGAAAGCTTTTTAATGAAATGAACTCACTCAAGGAGATAATCAGCAATGTGTCACCAGGAAGAAAATGTAGAATCTTTATAAAATATTTTCAAAAGTTCACACTTAGATATTGCTTGATAAAAATAGGAGGTTTAATATGCTGTCCTGGGAGAGAAACCTGAGCTCAGAGATTATTGTGATCGAAATCAGGTAGTTCTCGAGAGCTTCCCCTGATAAAGGAGGAAAGGAGAAGATTCTTCAAAAATGAAGATATGGGAGTAATGCTAGATTGGATATTTATTGTGAGTTTGGAATAAGCTGTTTGGCTTGCTAATGATTACAGATGAAAGACCAGCCACGATCAATCAGACCTCGTGCTCCTCTTGAAATTATTTTGTGAAACTTCACAACTTGAAAAATAGTATCTAATGTTTGTATTAATTTGTTTGTGATCTTTTTTTTTTGTGTATGTTTTTTCTGAAATGTTTTTTACAATGAAAATAGCTGTTGTTGCTGACTTGGCATTAAATAAAAATATGTGATATAAGATATGATAGGATGGTAAAATGTGGTAAAATTAAAAAAGAATTCCTGGACACACACCCTCATTAAAAATTTGTAAAAAATGACCCTGATGTGACTAAATGTGTGCAGGGCATTGAAAGAAATAATATCATGTTAATTTTATGTTTACAGAGTTTTCCCCATTAAATTAGGAAAAGTAAAAAAAAAACAATGTCAATTATAAATGTACATATGTTTAACATTGAATGATGTCAGATTGACCCCAAGCATAATAGGAGGGTTAATGCAAATTTCAGCAAATAAACCTTATTGTGTTTATGCCTCTATTCAGATTTTCATGGTAATGTTTACTTTCACCATCTCATTTAGGGAAACTCCTGAGATAAATAAGTTACTTCTTAATAAACTTAAATAATAAATCTATATAAAATGCTGCGCTTCCCATCTCCTTTAAACGGTCGCAATGACTTCTGGAGCGAGTTCGGTGCTCAAGTCTGCATCAGTGCGTCCATCAAAAACACATCCGTGAGCTTTCACGCGTCCTCCGTTCATGTGATCTTGAGTTTTAGAACTGAACTTTGGCTGTTGATGATGATACACAAGGACGTACGATTGCTGAAGATTGAATATTGAGAAACAGCCCTAATCCGAGAATATAACTGAAAACAAACAGGAAGTGCATTTACAGATTTCAGTTAAAGATTACAAGCAATTTTTTCTCTTAATGACTTGCACAGATGCATTGTTCACCACAAAACTAGCAATGTGAGCTGACAAAACCAATATGGTTAGATTTCATTTGTGTTTGAAGAAACCCTCTACTTCAGTGCTGTTAATATGAAGTGCTGACTGCTAAAGTCCTGCTGCTTTACAGAAGCCTCCAGCCATCCTGCCAAAAGATTCACATCATTAAACTGATTACTAAACCTCCATCGGTGCTCAGACAGCTGTTTGTTTACACACATGGCACCATTCCTCGACCTTGATTACTTTTTTCAGGCCTCAGCATCACTTTTCCAGAGTTCTCCAACAGCCTTGTGGGCATTATTTGTTTATTTCTCCAGGTGGTGGACATCATGAGAGTGAATGTTGATAAAGTCCTGGAACGAGACTCGAAGCTCTCAGAGCTGGACGATCGTGCCGATGCCCTGCAGGCCGGAGCGTCTCAGTTTGAGACCAGCGCTGCCAAACTCAAGAGGAAATACTGGTGGAAGAACGTCAAGGTAAAGCTAGCAGTAAAAACAAACTAGTAAAAAAATGTAATTATTAATATGTAAGAGAGATCAGAGAAAGCTATTTCTTACTATTGAAGTCTCTCTCTCTCTCTCTCTCTCTCCCCCCTATACATCTTGTTTTGATGTCCTTCAGGGGGGATCAAGCGTTTATCAAACCGCCCTGTAATTCGCACCCTGCTTTGCATATGTTTTACTGCAATCCATCACTGGGAAACACCTGTACGCTCTCATTCACACACACATTCATTCATTCATTCATTTTCTTTTTGGCTTAGGCCACAGTCACAGCGGAATCACTGGGAAACACCCATACACTCTCATTCGCACACATACACTAAGGACAATTTAGCTTACCCAATTCCCACATATGCCACATGTGTTTGGACTTGTTGGGGAAACCGGAGCACCCGGAGGAAACCCACATGAACACGGGTTTCCAGCCGAAAACTGACAGCCAAGGCTCAAACCAGCGACCTTTTTGCTGTGAGGCGATTGTGTTACTCACAGCGCCACTTTGACGCCCCCATTTTCGAAGCTAATCTTTCAATTGTTGCTAAACTTAAAAAAAAAAAGCTTCATTTCTGCCATCACTAGTTGCTACATTGTGCTATAATACACCGACTAGTTGTAGACGTGTATGTTAATACCAGGTGGAAACAGGACCATAATGTCTCACTTGTACTTTATAAACAACTTTACTTTTGGTCATGTTGAACTGGCAGTTTTAGGCAAGCTGCTTGAATAATGTAGTGAGCTAAGCTATTAGCTACTCTAGTTAAAATGTAGCTTAACTACACTAAAAGCCACGGGAAATGTAGCAGGCTATGCTAAAAGCTACTTGGCAAAAGCTACATTCAAGCTATTTTTGTAAGTTTAACTTTTAAATTGAAGCAACTTAAATCCACGCCAATCATATTTTAGAGGTGAATAAAACTGTCAGTGAAACATATGAGGCATAATAATTGTTCAGTTATTTACTGCAATTATTGTCCTGTACTAAACAGAAACAAATTATATAACAGGAAAAACAACAAACAAACAAATCTATAAAATCAGGAGTCACACATTTAAAATACTATAGTGATTTACGGTAAAGAGAAATATTTAGTAATGAGCATTATATTGTATATTTATTTACAACTCTTCATTAATAAATTACACTACATAATGTAGAATCATTAGTAACTATCATGAACTACTATAGTATACTTTAGCCGTATTACAGTAAACTATATACTTCTCCAGGTATGGTCATGAGGAATCCTGCTTCAGAAATAACTCTCCTCCCTCAGTCGTCTTTCCATCAGTCAAGTTTCTCGTGTTGGCCTAGTTGGCGACATCACTGAGCGGAGCGAGAGGTGGCAGCAACGCACCAAAAAGTTTGTTGAAATCGTGATTCTCGCCATCATATGGATTTACTTTTATTGGCTAGACTGCGGCCTCACAGCTCACTGAGTCTGTGATCGGTCAATTTAGCTTGTGTAAACGCTACTGCGGTACTTGACTAAAGAAGCTACTGCAAAGCTATTTGTTTAGAAAGTAGCGACGCTACTGCCATGCTACTGAGAAATGTAGTTAAAGGGCCACGAAACCCCCCTGTCTCAGCAGGGTGTTTTCACACCTCTAGTTTGGAAAAGCTCAGGAAAGTGGGTGTGTCCAGCTCTGTTTAGATGGGAGTGTCGGGTGAAGGAAAGTGGGAAGGTTTTGCATAAAAATGGGAGTTTCTATTTGTGCACGCGCTAATTTTCAAACAGGCAAAACAAACACAGACGCAGGGGAGAAAGACAGTGACTGTGTGTACATGGACATCAGTAATCGAATTATTTGCCAAATTCTTAATTTGTCGACTTTAACGGCGATTTGGCACTTTCACTTTTATTCAGAAAGATTTCCTGCAGCCCTCTGTGCCAAACGAAATGTGAGAAACTGCTAAGAGTGCGGTTTTAATGGAGTGTTTGATACCGTGCGGCGTATGAGAGAAATAAAAAACCCTCCGCATTTCTCTGTAACTTAGATGCACTCGGTAGGTAGCGTCAGAAAGCCGTGTGTGTGTAGACTATCCTGTCACAAAATGCGGCAAAAAATTCTACACTACGGTAATAGTTTGATTGCTGTGTTTACATGTTTACACTCGGAAAGCAGCATTTACAGCGGATCTTTCAGTCTATGATATTGTAGTGATATTAACGTGCTGTAAACTCAGTTCTAATCATTCTCACTACGGTCTGTCTTTAAACACTGAAAGAGTACTGCTGACGATACCAACTAACTTTGCCATCTGAATAAACAAACAAAGACCGCTGATCGATTACTTACCAAATCTGTAGAGACAGGACAATCAACATGAACTGGAGCCGTGTCTTTTTTTAAAAGGAGACAAGCGACAAATCCAGATTTCACCGTTTCCAGATGTGAAAAGCTCTCAGGTAAAAAAAATAATAAGTTCCTCACAAACGTCATTCAACACAGCATGGTGTCTCTCTGCCGTTTGAACACTGCAACAGGTAAAAACAGTCCTTGAAGCTATCATGCATATTAATAAAGTTGCTCCGCATACACAATAGAGCACGCTGATTGGTTTGAACCAAGTCTATCTTATAACTTAATGCACTCTACGCTGGAATACACGCAAGGATCTCATCGGCGGGACGCAGCTGCAAAATGTTGTTTCAAACCGAAACAACAAATTTGCTCAAAATAACACAAAAACAACCAATTTTCACTCTTTAGTGAAATATATGTGTCCTAATAGTGTTTATAGCAGCGTGGGACACATATGACTGTCAGCAGCAAAAAAATGTGTTTTGGTGTTTCGTGACCCTTTAATCTAGTAGCGACGCTACTGCCCAACACTATGAACTGCCTTCACTGCAATTCATTTTAACAATATAGGACATCTATCTAAAGACATATAATTAAAAAGGAATATTCTTGCGCACTACATTGTCGATTATTTATTGTTGTTCGTTGTCTTGCAGATGTGGGCCATTTTGATAGCCGTGATTGTGATCATCATTATCGTCATTGTCAGTAAGTTTCACTTTAACTCTTGATGTGCCAGCAGTGTGAAATTACAGACTGATGTGTTGGAAGTATTTAGGACAGTACCAAGTGGTTAATGGACATATAATTTATGCATCTCCTTATATGACTGTTCATTTTTCTTTTTACTTCAGTCTGGACGCAGTCATAAAGAGGCACAAAGTCTGGTTGTGATTGGAGGAAAAGATCAGGATATGAAGGAGTTATTCACTTCAGAAAGAAGAGAGCGAACGAATGAACAACCGAATGCTCTTCCAATAAGTTCTAACCTGCTGATTTTCAAACGCATATTTTGTAAACTATCTTCAATGGGTTTTTGTTTTTTTTGTTTTTTAGGTTTTGTTTTTAATGACTAGATTTATTCTAAAAGGATATCCAAACGCATCAAACACACTCCTTTTGTGCTCAGCGAGTTTGTTACAGAATTATTCTGAAACACACAAATAACAGTTTGCTATCATAATATATTGACCAAAACCCATCTAAACTCTTGTTTTGAAAGCCATCTGAATCCCTCGTGGACTGTATTTTATCGGACTGCTGACATCAGACACTCTTTCTGTGCCAACATGATATGAGAGCCAATCCCGAACAACCACAGACGTGCCATCAGGTATACCAAACTCCACTGCCAACCTCCACCGAAACACATGCACAGAAATATTATATATAAGATTGAGATATTATTGAATTTTGAAGTGATCACTCACTAGTAATTTAACTGCCTTATATCTATTGCCTTGTGTAGGACTAGTTTGCTTAGAAATGGCTTCGCTTAACAAGATCTCAGTAGTATTGAATTTTTGGGGGTTTTCTTCCCCTCTTGCTCACGGTGCCAAAACATTTTATGCTATATTTGAGCTTATTTTCTATATGTCTCTTTGTATGTCTCACATGTGTATAAATTGTAAACAAGTGCAATTCTATACTGTGGCCTTACAAACCAGATTGCCCCATGTTGGCTTAATAAAACCAGGATTTAACATCCTTTTGTACTCACCTAAAGCCTTAGCTTGTTGCCTTTTTTTATTATTATATTTTACAAATGAGAAAAATAAATGTTCACCCAAAACTGAATGTTAAACATGGGTTATTAATGTTAAAACGGATGCGGAAACCACATTTAACAGTGTTTAAGTTTATATCCACCTAGTTTTTAAGGTAACTCAACCTTAAATGGGTTATAGTAGTATTCTGTTTTTTGTCTAAAGGCATCTAGCGAACTGGCATGATCTTATCTTCAGTGGTGGAAAGAGTACTGAAAGATACTCAAGTAAAAGTACCATTAATTGCCTAAAAATATAGTGCAAGTAGAGTAAAAGTGTCTGTTGTAGAAAAGTATGAGTAAAAAAAAAGTAGACCTTTCAATAGTACTCGAGTAGTGAGTATTATGCTGGAAAAAGCTGATGCGTTTACATGTAACTTAAGGATGTTTGTAAACGTAACGTTCTGTAGTGCATTTTGTCAAAAGATGTTAATATTAGGTTAGATTTATGTTGTGATGTCAGGTGACCAAAATTCAATGTCCAGCCAGCGTCTAAATACAATGGCATTTTGTCAAGTTATGTACAATGTCAAATGATGTTGATATTTGGTTGATTTTAGGTTGTATTAGAAAGTGACAAATCCAACGTCGAGCCAACATCTTAAACCAGCATCATATTGACATCAAATACGGACATTTAATCATTAGTTATGGCAACCAAAATCCAACATCTGATAGACGCCTTAGTGGTAACGTCCACGCAACATCAAGCTGCAACATCATTAGACGTTTGGTCTATATTTGTTACTTTTAGTAATATCAAAACATTGTTTTGTAGTGCAAGTGCTATTGTTTATTAATAGACTAATAAAATTACAATAAGTTAAAGGTTTTAACATTAGCAAAATAAAAAGTTTGCTGCTGCACTGTGAAATGAGGCGAATACCTCACCAAATAACAAAATTAAGTCAATCTTCTTGAACAACTAACTTATTAGGATTAGGTTTTCCTCTTAAGTTAGTGTAACCATGTACACAAACAGAAAAATAAATATATTGATAGACGGTCACACTTTATTTTGATGGTCCGTTTGTTGAATTTAAGTTACGTTGCAACTAATTCTCAATAGATTATAAGTAGACTGTTAGGGTTAGGTTGTCATGTACTTGCAAAGTTTCTTATAGTCAGTTAAATGTCCGTTGAATGCCAGTATCAACAGATATTAAGCAGACAGTCTACTAATACTCAAATAGACCATCGAAATAAAGTGTTACCTAATAGACTTATAACATTACAATAAGTCGAAGGTCTTAACATTTACAAATTAAAAAGTTTGCTTCCGCATTGTGAAATGAGGCGAATACCTCACCAAATAACATCAAATTAAGTCAATCTTCTTGAACAACTAACGTATTAGGATTAGGTTTTCCTCATAAGTTGGTGTAACCATGTACACAAACAGAAAAATAAATATATTAATAGGCGGTCACACTTTATATTGATGGTGCGTTTGTTGAATTTAAGTTACGTTGCAACTAATTCATATTAGATTATAAGTAGACTGTTAGGTTGGGGTTAAGGTTAGTGTAAGTTGACAAGTACTTGCAAAGTTTCTTATAGTCAGTTAAATGTCCGTTAAATGTCAGTATCAACAGATATTAAGTAGACAGTCTACTATTACTCAAATGGACCATCGAAATAAAGTGTTACCTAATAGACTAATAACATTACAAAATGTTGAATGTCTTAACATTTACAAAATTAAAAGTTT
>CAIGQQ010031610.1:65756-76029 GCA_903798035.1 Danio albolineatus
GTCATTTTAACCCGCCCACTGCCAGTTTAGCCAATTATATTTCAACATCCTGGGTTGCCTTGATGGAAAACTGCATATTTCATTCATTCAGTCTTGAAGGCTTTCAAAGCATGTGTCCGCGACAGAAATGGACAGTTGGAGTCTCCAAAATAAGACTCATATTCAGAGTTTCTCATGAGGCGGTTAATAATTAGCAATAACATTAAATATTACGAACATAAACATTGTAACCTCGTGTCCAAACAATGCGCTATGTGATTGAGACTGTCAGTAATGGTCAGTTTAGCTGTTTCCACCAGACGAAACAAAATTTAAATACAGAATAGTGCACTTACTGCACTCCAGTGAAAATTGTAAGGCTAAAGTCTAATTAATACATATTAAACCTCTTTAACATTATTAAATGTTCATGCTGAATCACTGATATGTGTTGGTTTGCATTGGTTTCCAGTTCTAAAGTTCGATTTCAAACTGTTTATTTTATTTTTAAGATCTGAGGTGAACTATCTGCTGCTGCTTTCAGTATATGGCGTTAAACGTCATGTTAAATGGCATTCAAACTCACATTATTAGCATTTAACACTGAATAAAGGGCACAAGGGGTACCTGATGTAATCATTAGCTATGTTTCCATCCAGCTATTTTTATTCGCATTTTGGATATGCACATAAGAAACGCTTGATAGAAACGCCATGATGCACATAAATTTTGAAAATGCGCATGAAAAATGTACGCGCATAACTGAGTAGGATAAACTTTTTATTCGATAAGAAAAGATGCTCATAAACTGCGATGGAAACACTTTTACCGCATAAATTCCAGTATGCGCATTAAATAAAGGTCATGTGATTTTGTTAGAAGAGATCATGTGATGATATAAATGTGTGTGAATGGACAAACCAGCAGGCTGAGCACATCGTAAAACATCTGAAATGTTGTGTTGGTCATTCTAAAACACCTTACCGTTTAAGTAATTGTGTTATTGTTAATGTCCTCCAGAATCCAGAGCGTCTGTGCTCCGCGTCTGACACCTTCAAACGCCACCGCGTGTTCGCTGCGTGTCAGGAAGTCATTTATTAAATGAAGAAAAGATTGACACAACTTCTCTTACTGCAGCAAATTACGTTTTTACTGTTGATATTTGGCGCCAGTTAATCAGGAAGTGACGATTTTGACTCGTTGGATGGAAACGCTTTATTCGCACGTCTTTTATGCGACAATCCAGTTTTGCGCATAAAGGTTATTCACATTTTTGGATAGAAACATAGCTACTGTCAGTTTATCCTGTTGTTCAGCTGCAAGAAATAGAAGCCGTTTCTAAAATATAAATTTCAGGTGTTGGTTAGGACAAAAACTCCTTTTAGTATGGAAAATATTCCTTTTATCATGTGCCTTTACTTTTAGTTAGAACATGGTTTAATTCTGCCTTTGTTGGTGTCATCAATCTGGCAACCCGCTCTTTCGTGTGTTATAACCCAGGGGTGCAATTCCTAGTTCAACCACTGGGTGTCAAACTTACATACTTGCACAGGCCATTGTGTTCAGCAGGGGGTCTGTTCTTCGTACGTGGGTTACTCAATTAGCTGGATTTGGTTATTGGCGGTTTGACATGATCCATGATAGTTTTGATCTACAAAACTCATTGAGAGTTGTTGTCCTAGCAACAGTTCTGGGAGCTCAAACCTGCTCGGGAGCAGCAGTTGTTTTCGTATAAACAGAATTAGATCGGGTCTTTTCAAGCAAAGGTGGTACTGAAAGTATATATCTATTGGTGATGTTTTTGTTAAAATCTGCAGATTTATACAGTATTATTTCGGGAGTATCATAACTAAACTTATTATATGAAATATAATATAATACATTTAACTTTTATTTAGTGTTCACAATGCAAATCCAATTACATCCACTTTATTTGGTAAACAAAGCAAGTCTATCATATAGTACGTTTATTAAAAGACAGAAAATAGTACTTTACAAGCTGTATTGTAAATAAATCAAATGATCACTTTCATAATAGTCAATAATATTACTGAAATTAATTTAAAAACTGAATAAATATACATTTACTCATATTTACACCCGCTAATAAATAGACTCAATGATGGGATAAAAATCTGCGGATTTCTGCACATGCAGCCCTACCTATAGATTATGTACACTGGGGATTTTTTTTTTTTTTTAAGGAATAATAATTAATGGGATTCCTGCACACGTTTTAATTTGATGCTTCGCAAAAATTGCAGACGCCTTTATCAGTATCCTAACGTTTTTTTTTTTATGCAAAATTAATTTAAACTGCCAGTTATACTTTATGCCACATGATAAGAAACTTGAATAGGTTTACTATTGCTAATAAAGGAAATCCGCTCTAAAAGTAAAACTAAATAAATTGCTGAATAATTCTCATAACTTATAATATTGACACATGAATGTGTAAAGCCTGCAGCCAACAACAAATGTTTAAAGTTATTGCATGTCATATTTAACAAACCATTTACTACAAATTTGATGTAATTTTGCTGTATACTTGACTATTAATCAGAAGCTGTCATTGCGCTGTTGTGCATTCAACTAATCGTTACATTGCTGATCAGGATTTTAAGGATCTATAGATCTGTCCTTGACAACACACGTACCAATCTCCGATCAGTTCATCTAGACATTTTAGTCTGTTTCACGAGCTTGTTTAAAGAACCAAATTAGCCAGAGATCTGTTATCAAGATTAAAAGATCCAGCATCTGCCAAATCATCATTTTAGCGAGGTACGAAGAACGGACCTCGGTGCTCAACAGAAATGACTGTGATTGGTCGTCAGGTACACCAAGCAGTGTAGATCAGTCGATCCATTATAGACAGACCAGCTCATTGACACTGCTTTGAAATGCTTCAGTGTCCCTCAATTTGTGTTTGCACTCGGTGAAGAGTGGCAAACTGGCCGTGAGGTTCATCAATCACAGTCATTTTTGTTGAGCATGTGAACACAGTGACCAATCAGCGATGTTTAGGAATGTGTTCAACACTAGCCTTAGTATTTTAAACAAACCACCGTTTGTTTATTTGAAGGTGTTTATGTGTTATGCCTATAAAAGCTTAGTTCTTAAGTGGTGTTTGTGGACACATGATTCTGTTGTGTTGTGTGTAACATTAGACGCCTGGTTAAATCAAGTTCTTCTGCTTCTCTTTGTGTTTTTAGCTCAAAATCCGCCACTGGTTCCTCGTCGTCCAGCTTTCACAGCACTCATCACACTGAATGCGGGTAAACTAACGTCATATTTGCACAACTCTGTTAATATGATACAGTAACATAACACAAGTTTGTTTTTATGGTGTACATAAATATCAAGAATTATAATGGGGTTATATATCCCATTTAGACACTTGTACACTACCTGACAAAAGTCTTGACATCGATTCCAGTTTTAAGAGCAACAATAATAAATTGACTTCTAGTTGATCATTTGGAAAAGTGGCAGAAGGTAAATTTTTCTGATGAATCTGATTGAACTGCATCCCAATCATCACAAATACTGCAGAAGACCTACTGGAACCCTCATGGACCCAAGATTCTCACAGAAATCAGTCAAGTTTGGTGAAGGAAAAAATCATGGTTTGGGGTTACATTCAGTATGGGGGCGTGCGAGAGATCTGCAGAGTGGACGGCAACATCAACAGCCTGAGGTATCAAGACATTTGTGCTCCCCATTACATTACAAGCTAAAGGAGAGGGCAAATTCTCCAGCAGGATAGCGCTCCTTCTCATACTTCAGCTTTCACATCAAAGTTCCTGAAAGCAAAGAAGGTCAAGCTGCTCCAGGATTGGCCAGCCCAGTCACCAGACATGAACATTATTGAGCATGTCTGGGGTAAGATGAAGGAGGAGGCGTTGAAGAAGAATCCAAAGAATCTTGATGAACTCTGGGAGTCCTGCACGAACGTTTCTTTACCATCCCAGATGACTTAATTAATCAGTTATTTGAGTCATTGCAGAGATATATGGATGCAGTCCTCCAAGCTCATGGGAGTCAATATTCATTATTTTCCCACTGCAGCATGACTTTATATTCTATATTGTACATTATTTCTGTTAAGTGACAACACTTTTGTCTCAGCAAAGTCAGACCGCACTGTCTTAATTAAATAATTCAAAATCAAGGCATGATCATATTTTCTTTTGGTAAAATAAGCGTAATCTTGAGGCCTTTCATATAAGCCACTTCTGATACCAAATGATCAACTAGAAGTCAAGTTATTATTTGTTGTTCCTAAAACTGGGATAGGCGACAAGACTTTTGTCAGGCAGTGTAAGTGACGGAGTCATTGACGTGGATATAAAATGATTATCATTATGTTATTCATTGCAAAGAAAGTAAAGCATCAGGTTAATAGAAACTTGTTTGGTTTGATTGGATGAAATGAGTATCTTTTGAGGTCAGATGTTAATGCCATTAATTACTTACAATATTTTGCTTGTAAAGGCTCCTCAGTTAAGTTATATCAGCACACCTTAAAGTGATTAGAAACATAAAAGGCAATTGGTGGTGCTTAAGATAAAAAAAGGAAGTATGGTTCAATAAAAAAAATAATTAATAACACCAATAAAAAGTGTTGAGATGCATTAGATGAAAATGTTATTATTATGATGTAAAAGTCTTTATAACAACATTGTCACATTCAAATGAAAAAAAAAATCATAATTTTGCCTTTTTATCCCAAATGAAGTTAAAATGTAATAAATAATAAAAAAAATTCTGACTTAGAAGTTGAACATCGTCATTATTATGAGTTTGAAATGATTCAAAAATTGAGTATAGACACAATTATGAGATTGTTTGTGAATAATTTGTTTAAAAAATAATTATAATTGAGCAGGTGTCATAATGTCAATGCCAGTCACCAGTTTATCTCCAAATTATGATCTCAGTGGTAATACAGCATTCCATAATTTACACTTATGTCAGAATTTTGCCCCCGACATGATTATTTGTTATGTCTTCTATAAGTAATACATGAAATGACGTATGAATGAATGTGTCTGTGTGTCTGTCTCTGTGTATGTGTCTGTCTGTGTGTTTGTGTTTGTTTCTGTGTCTTTTTGTCTGTCTGTGTGTATGTGTCTGTCTGTCTGTATGTCTGTCTGTCTGTCTGTTTGTCTGTCTGTGTGTGTGTGTGTTTGTTTCTGTGTGTCTGTCTGTCTGTCGTTGCGCTTGTGTGTGTGTGTGTGTGTGTGTGTGTGTGTGTGTGTGTGTCTGTCTGTTTGTCCATCTGTGTTTGTCTGTCTCTGTCTTTGCGGATCGTTCTATCTATCTATCTGTCGTTCTATCTATCCATCTATCCGTCTATCCGTCTGTCTGTCTGTCTGTCTGTCTGTCTGTCTGTCTGTCTGTCTGTCTGTCTGTCTGTCTGTCTATCTATCTGTCTGTCTGTCTGTCTGTCTCTCTGCTCGCCTATGTGCGTACATGTGTCTGTGTGTGCGCGTCTGTCTCTTTGCGTGTATGTCTGTATCTATGTGCCTGCCTGTCTGTCTGTGTGTGTGTGCTCTCGCCCGACCTCCGTCTGCTCACTGCAAACACACACACAGACAGACAGAAACAGACACACTTACAGTATGACGCAACTCGAGCTGCAGCTGCTGCACACATTTAGATGCGAGCGTCTGTGGTTATATAAGAGTCCGTCAGGAGGCTCAGTTCAGATCCAAAGCGCTCGCTGGCACTGAATCCATGCTAAATCTGTTCAGCGTGTCTGCGCTGCACTGACACTGGGTGTTACAGTATGAAGCAGGGCTGCACAATATAGCTGCGTCCCAAATGACACACTATGCACTTATGCACTTACACACTCAACAGCATAGTATATGTATGTAGTGTTGTCCCAAATGGAACACTAATGGCTTTTTTACTAAGCGGAAGTTCAAACCGTTTCCCTGATGACGTTTGACGGTTGCCAAATTAGTGAAATAAAAGACCAAAATACCAAATAATACCTGCATGAGTATAACCACATTCACCATCGGGAGGCGCTATAATCACTCCTCTTGTAGCAGAAATTTGCTTTCACAGTCCAAAAAAATGTAAAGTTATCCAACATGTGCGCCCGATAGCTCCGCCTCTTCCGTTACGTGCGCAAAGCTGTGGTCGTTGAGTGCGTGAAGTGTCCATCATTACACACTTCATATTAGCGGTGGAATGAGTGCATCATCCAGGTAATTAAAGTGCACTTATTATTGTTAGAGTTTTCATTGTGAACGCACTTATTACACTATTTATACTACAAAATGGCGTAGAAAAGTGCACAAGTATGCCATTTGGGACGCAGCTACTGTCTTTTCAGCATTAATATGTGGACATTCACAATAGTCACGTCGCATAATTCAATTTAATTCAATTCATCTTTATTTCTAGAGCACTTTTACAATGTAGATTGTGTCAAAGCAGCTTCACATAGAAGATTATAGTAGATTGAAACTGTGTCAGTCCAGTTTTCAGTGTTGGAGTTCAGTTCAGTGTGGTTCAATATTCACTACTGAGAGTTCAAACACTGAAGAGTAATCCATCGATGCATAGCTCTTCAAGTCCCGAACTATGCAAGCCAGTGGTGACATCGGCGAGGAAAAAACTTCACCATTTGGTGAAAGTGAAGGATTAAAAACCTTGAGAGAAACCAGGCTCAGTTGGGCACGACCATTTCTCCTATGGCCAAACATCTTGTGCAGAGCTGCAGTCTAGGCGCCAGAGGCTGGAGAAGCTGGACGTCAGCAAGACTCGTCTGTCTTTGGAGCGTCACAGGAATCAGTCTCATGATGTCCACTCCTCCATGCACCACAGCAGCTGCTCAGGATACAGCCTGGTCCAGGATTATGGAACCTTGGGATCGTCTCGTCACTGGTCTTGGATCACATCAGTGGCGCTGCATAGTCTCTAGGGGCCTCGGGATGAGTATCCCCAGGTGGAAATAGACAATAACAAGAATAATTAGCGTAGCTGCTGTTCATAGTGTATATAAACGAGATGCGTGGCGCACATTCATGCATCATACCGCTATGTGATGTATTGAGTGTATGCTTTACTAAAGAGATAGGTCTTTAATCTAGTGTTGAACTGTGAGAGTGAGTCTGAGCCTCGGACATTATCAGGAAGGCTATTCCAGAGTTTAGGAGCCATAAATGAGAAGGCTCGACCCCCTTTACTTGACTTTGCAATTCTGGGTACTACCAGAAGCCCTGAGTTTTTCTTAAAGAGCGGGTTGGATTGTAGCGAGACAGAAGGTTGGTTAGATAAACAGGAGCTAGATTATTTAATGCTTTATAGGTAATAAGCAATATTTTAAAATCAATCTGAAACTTACAGGAAATTCACCACTTGCATGTTTTTTTCCTCTTTATATTAATTCTGTTTTATTAACACTCATTAAAACACTCTGTGTGCCTCACACAGTTGAGTGGATTTGACAAACCACCCGTAGAAAGCCCTCTTCTCTTTTTATAAAAAAAAAAAAAAACACTCCCCTCCTTACTATAGTACTTAATTCTCTGAGCACCAAAAGTTTCTTTGTATAATCAGCACTTCTTGTGTGCATTGTGGGTGGCATGGTGGCTCAGTGGTTAGCACTGTTGCCTCACAACAAGAAGGTTGCTGGTTGCTGGTTCGAGTCCCGACTTGGAGTTTGCATGTTCTGCCCATGTTGGCGTGGGTTTCCTCCGTGTGCTCCGGTTTCCCCCATAGTCCAAACACATGCGCTATAGGTGAATTAAAGAAGCTAAATTGACCGTAGTGTATAGTTAAAATAGTTGGTGGTTCGTTCCGCAGTGGTGACCTCCGAAATAGAGACTAAGCTGAAGAAAAATTAATGAATGAATGAATAAATGTAAGTATTGCCTCTTCTTATTAAATTACTGAATGCGTCTTCAGTTGTATGTCGCTTTGGCCAAAAGCATCTGTTAAATGAATACACGTGAACCTACTTCAGTGCATGTACAGTATTGTTCTGCAAGCTATTTTCTTTTAACCGCCGGCCTGTGATGTAATGCTATGTGCTATTTCCCAATGGTCTTCACAGTCTGGTGTTGTAACAGCTGATGTTGCTCTCTTGTTAAGCACCCGCTCTGCTGTCGAAGCCAATCAGGCTGATCAACAGCGCCGTGGTTCTCATTTAATGCTTCCTTTGTCTCCCTCTGCAGCAAACAGCGAGTACTACAACTTACTGATGAGCAGCGGCCTGGACGAGAGACGAGACGCCACTGTGTGCACACTGGAGGAGCTGGAGGGATTCACTTCTGAACACGCACTTAAAAACACGGTAAACCACTGGACACATGCTCAGAAATATCCTGCAGACAGACTCACAAAAGCACAGTGCACTACAGGACATACGGTTGACGTCAGAATTATTCGCCCTTCTGTGAATTTTTCAAATTTTTCCCAAATGATGTTTAACAGAGCAAGGAATTTTTCGCAGTATTTTCTATAATATTTTATCTTCAGGAAAAAGTCTTTTTTGTTTTATTTCAGCTAGAATGAAAGTAGTTTATAATTATTTTAAACCATTTTAGCCTTAAGCAATATTTATTTTCGACTCTGACTAAACCAAGTTAGTGGCGTCATCTAGCAGCGGTGTGTGGATCTCTCCCCAAGTTGAAGTACAAAGTACTGTATACATCTATTAAATATTAAAACTGATGAAACAAAACAAAAAATTAAACTTAAATTGTGTGGCCATTATTAAATATTTAAAAGAAGAATATTATTAATTGTTTTTTTAGAAGTACTATTTTTATTATTTATTTAAAAACACACTCAAAAATATTATTATTATCATTATTATTATTATGTATTATCATTATTATTATTTATTATTATTATTATTATCATTCTTATTCTTATTATTCTTATTATTATTGGTTATTATTATTATTATGATTATTATTATCATTATTATTATTATTGTATATATATATATATATATATATATATATATGTATATATGTGTGTGTGTGTGTGTGTGTGTGTGTGTATATATATATTTTATGATTATTATGATTATTATTATCATTATTATTATTATGATTATTTGTTCATTTATTTATTTTTTATTTTTTTTTATTAAAAATTTTTTGGAAAGCAGGGGGTCTTGTCTTCCTCCTTTTTTTGTCATCGGTTGATCACATGCCTGTTCATTATACAATGACTTGCCTAGTTTAACCTTTAAGTGTCACTGTAAGCTGAATATTAGTGTAATTCTGACTTCAACCGTATGTTCAATAAGTCAAGTCAAAACACGCACTCAAAAACAACGTAAATTACAGGACACATGCTTTAAAACATGTTTGTTATCACATATGGCAGCTTTTTACCCCTGACAATCAGGCTTGTGAACAGTTCACACAGCAAACTGATTCTTTCCATACTCTTCACTGCATTTACACCACCACAATGTAGAATGTACCGCGCTTTACCTGAACTTTTACTTTCACAAAGCAGTACTGCCTGCAACGAACAGTCGAATTATATGTATAGGTGTACATATGTTGATTGTGTATTATGTTCAATCTTTTATCCTGTGTGTGTATCTTACATATTGATTGTGTGTTTGTGTATAGAATGTATTTAACCGTGTATTGGCCTTGTAAAGTGTGTCATTTGTATTCTGCACTGGAGCTGCAGCTCAGCTTTTCACTCATCATAGCACACTTGCTATTGGTGATGTGATAATAAAAGTGATTGGATTTCATTTGATTTGTACTACACACATGCACAAAACTTAGTATACACTAAAAAAACTACAGGACACGCACTCGAAAGTGTTCTACGGGACTTCAAAATCTACAGGACGTACACTCAAACAGGACCTATGTCCAAAAACGTGGTACACTACAGGACAAGCTTAAAAACATGGTGCAAGTCAACATGCACCCTGCAAAATACAGGACACATGCTCGAGACGGAACTCCCCAAAACACTGTAAACCACAGAATACATGCTCAAAAACACAGTAACATACATTCTCAAAATATAACACACTACAGGACCGATGTTCAGAAAGACTGTACACTACATCACGTGCTCAAAAACAAGGTACAAGTCAGAAAACATGCTCAAACACAAACTACAGGACAGACAAAAACACGGGACAGGTAAGAACACACTCAAATACTCGTATACATGCTCAAAAATATGGTAAACCTCAGGATACATGCTTAAAAGTACAGTGAACATCACTGTGCATGCTCAAAAATACAGTAAACTTCAGTATACATGCTCAAAAATACAGTAAACT
>CAIGQQ010031610.1:93870-119203 GCA_903798035.1 Danio albolineatus
TGTGTGTGTGTGTGTGTGTGTGTGTGTGTGTGTGTGTGTGTGTGTGTATATATATAACCGACAAAATATGATATCTTTAAATAGTGCATGCTGCATTTCTCTCTCATGAACAATAATACAAAGCCATATATATAAAATATTGTTATATTTCATTTAATAATTGCAAGAAATATGAAATATGGAAAATATGGAATATGAAAATAAGTTTACAATAATGCAGATATTTATTTTGTAAAAATTATTTATTTTGAAACCATTTCAAGTTGAACAAACGCACACTTCAGCATTATTACTAATCTGTGTGTGCAATTTTCTTAAAAACCCATTAAGTTGACTTACAATACCATTTATAATCGAAATCGCATATCGCAATATTGCCCTCAATAATCGCAATATGACAATTTTCCCAAATCGTGCAGCCCTAGTTTTGGCAATACATTTGTAATATTTGTCATGCCAATAAAGTCCAATACCAATTTATTGTCAATCCAATAGAAAAGAGAAGCAGCCTTTACCTGTCAATGTGTACACATGGCTCCTAAATAACATAAAAGTAAGAGAAATAGTGGAATTTTTCAAAAATAAATTTAACCTATTTAAAAGAAAAGGTGTATATAACAGCGTTATAATAAATAAAAATATACATTCACATACATTTTTTGTTTATCGCATTAAGTTGACTGTATTTGTGCTGTGGCTAAAAGGTGTGTTTCAATCTGGCTACCACCATAAGTATAGTTTAAATATATATATATGACAAAAATGTATTGTCAGGCATATGAGAGTCATACAATACATTACTTTTAGATTTTAAAATACAATCACTATTATTACTTTCATAAAAAAATGTATACAGAGCCACAGAGGGACTTAGGACTATCATTAATTGTGAAAAAAATGCCTCAGACACATTGATGAGGAATAATAGTCACTGTAAATGGCAGTAGGCTGCTCCTTTCTCAAACTTTATTAAAGGACGGCTTCCATTGAAAATACTTGATTACACATGCAGACGTGCAGATGAGCATCTAGACACAACTGCGAATCTAGCAAACAAACCTCTCTATGGACCACAAAGGAAAATAAAAGTGGAAAGCAGGAGAAACCGAGGAAGCCGATCATCTCCATTAAAGTGTAAAGAACATCAGTTACAGTCGACGGATCAAAGATCTGAAACCTCAAGGTCGACTCGGAAGCCCGCTGGCCATCCATACAAACAAGGCAAGCTCAAAAACGTACTTTCTTCGCCTATAACAAGAGCTGGAGAAGAAAAACCACAGATTTCAGCGAATACAAGATTACTCCTATAACAAATGAAATAAAGGACTTGTTCCACTTCTGTCTTCGCGAAGGGAAAATGTGATTTCTTTGCCACTGGGAAAGATGAAATCCTATTAAGATCTCGTCTCTCGGTGGCGTCATTTGCATGGGTAGAATCAGCCCACCTGGTGTCGCCTGATGGATGATTGGGGTTTAGTGATGCTGAAGTGCTGCTGGTCTCCCCACGGGCCTCTGTCTCAGATGGGGTCTATTTAAAGCCAGTAAACACGTCCCCGTGAGCTTAGCGAGACTCTGGCCTCCCAGCAGCTTGTTCTCCGCGACATCTGCTAATCAGACACATCTTTCCTTGGGGTCTTTCATTCAAATTCGACAGTGACTCTTGAGACGAGGGGGTCTGTCAGCAAGCCTGCCGCTGAGCTAAATCTAGTGCGTGCTAGAAGGAGGTGGCAACAATTTAAAAACCAACCAGGCTTATATGAGCTAGATGCATCGCTGGCATGCTAAAGCTAAATCTTTGGGTTTAGCGGTTGTCTGAATCACTAAGCCAGCTGTGTTGGCAATCGATTTGTAATTAGTAGTAGCTTCTAATTAATTGAGAATGTATTAAATTGATCAGTAATGGCGATCAATATCAATAAAAGCTTTAAAAAAACGATGTTCCTTTGAATTGTGTGTTTATTAAAACATCTGAATCCGAACTGTTGTGAACAATGATAAAAATGTTTCTTAACTCTTTCTCTGCCAGCATTTTTTTTTTAAAGTTGTCAGTCACCGACAACATTTTTGAAAATGTTTTACTTAAATTTGATTTACTTCATGATATTGTATCATGATACTGTATCGACACTCACCGGCCACTATATACACTGACTTGGACCCCCTTTTGTCTTCAGAAATGCCTTAATCCTTAATATCCTAAATCCTGGCATAGATTCAACAAGGTACTGGAAATATTCCTCAGAGATTTTGGTCCATATCGACATGATAGCATCACGCAGTTGCTGCAGATTTGTCAGCTGCACATCCATGATGCGAATCTCCCTTTCCACCGAATCCCCAATGCTGTTCTGTGTGAACGCAGAAGGAACATTGCCGGAAAGAGCGCATTCACGATTAGAACATGCTGATGTGAGACGTCTACTCCAGCCAATCAGAACATTCAGACGCATTCACATCCACGATGTTTATGAAAATAAATGTATATTTTTCCAGGCACATTTAGCTGCTAGATTTTCGTCAGATAACGTTTCGACAGTATGTTCCTTCTTAATTCCAACTGTTTAAATAATTATCGCTAAAATGATTTTGATAAACCGCTGTTTGTTTACCTTCAAGCTCTGCTTCAGTTGCTTGACGTGTGTGCACGTGAAGCAGCCGGTGAGCACCAGCACACACACATATTATGTAAATTTCTAAGTTGTTCACAATACTTCTCCATCCACAGAATGTCGTAAAATGTGTAAATATTTAGCTGCGGTTCGCACTTCTGCCTTTGGATGTCTCTGGGACAAAGCAGCTGCATGAATGCTAAAGCTTTGAATAAAAGTGAAACCATCAACAAAAGCCCGACTCCTTCTGTGTTTACAAATACAAGCACGGCCATTTAGAGCTCATTTCTGGATAATGATGTCAGAATTTACTGGTATTTTGTATGGTATGGTATTTTCCGAAAATTTTGTCTGTGAATTTACCAGTAAAGACGTTGCGGACATTTTCCAGACATTTACAGGTATTAAGGCTCGTACACACCGGGACGCTTTTCGTTTGCGTTTATCGTCAGCGTTTTTCGAGACGTTTTTCCACATTCAAGCCCAAACGCTTGGGCTCAAGCCCGATTTTCACTGGCGTCAAGCAGAAGAGTATGCAAAATCCCTCCTTGACGTTAGATGGTGCACAGGGTGGCGCCAAGCTTCTGACCGCTTGTTACACAGTAGAAGAAAAGAGAAAGTTGACACGCTTGTTGTAGGCGATCGGCAAAGCATGGATGGTTCAAGTAGCAGCTCTAGCGGTGAAAAAATAATTATTGTTCACCAGTGCAATAAGCAGCTCCACGTTCATATCGCCTCTGGGCACTTTCTTCAATGTGTGCTTGCATTGACAGTTTTGTTCTTGAGCAAACTTGAACTCCATGGGGTGTTTACTGTAACTTCAGCGGCTCTGTACACGTGAACAAAAGTGCCAATCTGATTGGTGGAGAAGGTTTTGACGTGGCTTATCAAAACAAAAAAATGACGGCTTTTCTTTAAAAATGACGCTTGCCATTTTGCGCGTTGGTGTCCATGATCACACCCTTTATTTATTTAGTCACGAGGTGTTAAACGTCGACGGAAAACGCGAGCAAAAAATGTCTCGGTGTGCACGGGCCTTTACTGTGTGAAAGGGGCTAACGTCTCTCAAATGACGAGATATCTCATCAGTTGCAGGTAAAGTGTTAAACATGAAATCTTCATATAAAAATAATTTCTATAGGATCACCTCACACTGGAGATGGTGTAATACTGTTAAAAAAATTCTACCTTGTGTAACAGGAATAAACTACATTTATAAATGTTATTTAAAAAATAGTTATCTATTTTAAACTGTAATAATATTAATCAAACAATATAGCAAAGGTCAAAGACAGAATTAGCTGACTTTATTCATATTTTGAAGCAACGCTCCTGCTTTATTACAGTATTTGTTTTCCTCAATAAATCGAGTTCTGGAAAGGCAGTGCTGTGACAGTGAATGTAAAATAACCTGCCGTCCTCTTATCTCTGCAGGAGAGTCTGGGCTGCGGGATGCATTTGGCATTGATGGTTTTGAATGTCAATGTCAAGCGTCTGCCACTCCGTAAGCATCTTAAGGCACTGCATCAATAAATCCCGACAGGATACGACTGGCTGGTCAATGTGAACATCTCCATTTTTAGTGGACAGCTTGGGAACGAACTGAAAGATAAACTGTTTAATCTGCTTTCAAGATAAATACGCAAACTGGAAGATCAATAAAATGAAAATGTGGCCTGCTTCCAGAAAATGCAATCTTCTGTGTGAATTTAAGTCGACTTAAGGAACTACAGAGAATTTGTTCTTCGAAAATTGGGGTCGGGGATTCCTAGAAACCGGAGATTTGAAGAAAAAACTACTTGATGATAACACATTAGGATTAGATTGAAATGTGTACAGTGGCTCTTTATGAGCAGTTGGAGATGAGAGATTGATAGAACAAATAATAAAAGAGCTTGATGACTTTAGACCTTGCAGATGAGGAGTGGGTTATTATATTTTGACGAAAGGTATGATTGTTTTTTTCTCTATTCTGTTTAATCACTCACTATATAAACAGGACCTTTAACAGAGCAAACAGTGCTATGTTTTATTTCGTGTTGACAATTAGGACATAGAGCTGAAGAAAATGTTAGAACTCTAAGAACAATAAATAAAAATATATTTAAAATGAATAAAAACTCTTGATATAAACCTTTTCTCTCTCATATATATGTAACTCTTAAAGCTAGGAGGAAAATGGAAAAAAATATTGCCTAAATTCTCTGAAATTATGATTCATAGTTATGCGTTTGAGTAAATCATAATTTTTATTTTATGTTGCAAACTACTGATGATGTTTCTGCCAAATGTAAAATAATAATGTTATCGTTTAGCGACTTGTGTGCTATTAAATAGCATCGAAGACACCAGTTTTTCGACTAGGAAAAAGTGTTTTATGCTAATTCGGACCATGAGTTTACATTTATAGACATATTTTTTCTCTAAAAGTACATCATATCAAAAGATGATAGATTCCAAAAAAGCTCAAAGAGCAAAGAAAAATAAAAAAATGCATGTAAAAAAAAAACCTTGGGCCTTAAAAGGTTAAGACAATACAATATAAATATTTTTAAACTTCAGAAAATCTGAAGAAACAGTCATCTTCTTGGAAAAAACATGCATTAAAGTACAATATTTATATACATTTATATTCCTTAAACCCCTAATAAATTCAATGTATATATATATATATTTAATAATATAAGTATTATTATATAATATTTAATATTATATAAGTTTCTTAAAATATTATTTACTGCCATCATGGCAAAGATAAAATAAATCAGTGATTAGACATGAGTTATTAAAATTATTATGTTTAGAAATGTGTTGAAAAAATCTTCTTTAAACAGAAATTAGGGAATAAAATAAACAGGGGGGCTAATAATTCTGACTTTAACTGTATATATTTATATTCAGTGCTTCCTGCACATAGACTTTACTTAGGTGGGTTATCCAAGTACATTAATGGCTGCCCAAGTATATTTGGTGATTTTTAAAAAATTATTATTAATTTTACACTTTAAAAAAAATAATAAAATCACATTTTTTAATAAAATTTTATAAAAGATAGTCAGACATTCACGATCAAATAACCAGTGAAAAAATATACAATATACTTGCAGGACGAAATGCTATCTAAACTGGCTATATTTCAAAAATGTGGGAAGCACTGATATACAGTTAGTCAGAATTATTTGCCCCCCCCTTTAAATTTGATTTCTTTTTTAAATATTTCCCAGATTATGTTTAACAGAGCAAGGAAATGTTCACAGTATGTCTGATAATATTTTTTTCTTCTGGAGAAAGTCTTATTTGTTTTATTTCGGCTAGAAGAAAAGCAGTTCTTAATTTTTAAAAAAAACATTATAAGGTCAAAAATATTAGCCCCTTTAACCTATTTTTTATTTTCAATAGTCTACAGAACAAACCTAATAATCATAACCTGCCTAGTTCACCTAATTACCCTAGTGTCTTCAAAAATATCTAGTCAAATATTAATATTTTTTTTATTATTAATGCTAATAATACTAACTTCGACTGTATATATTACATATCTAATTTATCTGCAAATGAACACATCCACGATCACACACCAGTGGAGCTGTGACGGTTGTTGTAAAAATATACTCTGAAGACTAACTAAAGACAAATAAGGCCGACACCAGAGGTCAGCAATGTCAGGAAGCTCTTCCTCCGCAATAGTCCCCAATCCCAAACACAGAGATGATTAAAAAAGAGAGAGAGAGAGAGAAAGGCAAAGTGACAGACAAAGTTGCAGTATTGACTGTGGTGTCTCTCTCCACTGATTAAAACAAGGCGTCATGATTAAGGACCTGCTCAATAAACCAATTTGCTTGTTGGAAACTCAATGTCAACATAATAGAGAGAAAGAGAGTGGAAAAAATGAGCAAGGGACTGGGCGAGAGACCTGCTGTGAATCTGTAATGGTTGTGGTGGGCAGTAGGAGCTGTTTGTCAGCTGCGTTTCAATTTCCACACAACCAGATGTGGTTTAATAGAGTCCCATCAGAGGTGAAATGCAGACGTGGTTTCAATATTAAACCACAATTACTTGAATTGAGCTGCGGAACGTGTGCTGGTCAATCAGTCTAGAAAGGACACTTCGACTTAAAGGGATAGTTCACCAAAAAAGGAAAATTCCTTCATCATTAACTAATACTTTACATATTCAAAACCTATTTGAGTTTCTTTCTTCTGTTAAGCACAAAAGAATTATTGAAAAATGCTGTTAGCTGGTACCTATTGACTTCCACTGTATTTTTTCTTACTATGGAAAGCAACGTGTGCCAAGTATTTTTCAGAATATCTTCTTTTGTGTTCACCTAAATAAAAAACTCATGAGGGAGAGTAAATGATGAAGCCATTCTCATTTAACAAACTATTATTTTAAAAGATTAAGCAATAAACACTCCTGATGCGAATCCGATAAAGGAGTGGAACATTATTTAAGCAGTAAATAGCATTTACCTCAATGGTTATATGTCGTGGGTCACCGTTTTAATGCAAGTCTGCTTGAAAAAGGTTTTATAAAGCTAAATATGCTCTGTTCAGAGCATGGCTGTACAATACTGGACAAAAAAAAACAGACATTGTGATTTTTTGTTATATACTGTGTGTAAACACCGGCCACTTTATTAGGTACACCTTACTAGTACCGGGTTGGACCCCCTTTTGCCTTCAGAACTGCCTTAATCCTTTGTGGCATAGAGTCAACGAGGTGATAGCATGGCATCACAAATCCTCACACATCACTGCATGATGTGAATCTACCATTCCACCACATGCCGAAGGTGCTCTATTGGATTGAGTTCTGATGACTGTGAAGGCCATTTGAGGACAACTCATTGTCATGTTAAAAAAAAAAAACAGTCTGAGATGACAACAATACTTTGCAACAATACTCAGGTAGGCTGTGGTGTTGACACAATGCTCAATTGGTACTAATGGGCCCAAAGTGTGCCAAGAAATTACAATCTTCTATTGTCTAATTTTGGTGAGCCTGTGTGTGTTGTAGCCTCAGTTTCCTGTTCTTAGCTGACAGGAGCGGCACCCGGTGTGGTCTTCTGCTGCTGTAGCCCATCTGTCTCAAGGTTGGACGTGTTGTGCGTTCAGAGATGCTCTTCTGCAGACCTCGGTTGTAACGAGTGGCTATTTGAGTTACTTTTGCCTTCCTATCAGCTGGAACCAGTCTGGCCATTCTCCTCTGACCTCTGGCATCAACAAGGCATTTGCGCCCTCAGAACTGCCGCTCACTGGATATTTTCTTTTTGTCAGACCATTCTCTGTAAACCCTAGAAATGGTTGTGCGTGAAAATCCCCTTAGATCATCAGTTTCTGAAATACTCAGACCAGCCCATTTGGCACCAACAACCATGCTACGTTCAAAGTCACTTAAATTACCTTCCTTCTCCATTCTGATGCTCAGTTTGAACTGCAGCAGATCATCTTCACCATGTCTACATGCCTAAATGAATTTAGTTGCTGCCATGTGATTGTCTAATTAGAAAATTGCTTTAATGAACAGTTTTATATTTATATTTTATATGTTGTGTTTTGGACAAGTGAAAGGTGTGTATGTTTTGAACAAGTGAAGGGTGAGTACTGCAAATAACGGATTATCCCTTTAAAAACACATGCAAATTAAATACCTTTGCTGTAATATGGTTAAACTTTGCAGTGACTCCAAAATTACATGTGTTCTGATATGTAATTCCCAGTCAACTACAATCCAGACTCCTTATTAGCTGATTGTGATTAGCACACATTGTGATGTCTGTGCTAAATTCACTCAAATAAAGTACTTTTGCAGCTTATTCAGACTGCATCAAATGTCAAACAAGCTCACTCAACACAATTTAAGAGAGTTTTTGTGTTGGGACAACTTAATTGTTTTATGTTCAATACACTTAAATTTGTAAAAACAATCAAGTTAAAGAGCCCTTATTATGGGTTTTTGAAAATGAGCTTGTATGCAGTGTGTCACACAGCTCTAAGTGAAGTGAAATGTCCAGCTGAGGCTTAAATCTGAAAGTGCAAAGTGTTTAAAACTATTGATTCATCTATAAAAGAGTCGACTCAAAGTTCCTCAAACGAATCGCCATGCTTACGAGTCTTTAGCCGTTTCGGCATGACGTGAACGCGAAACATAAGCCCCGGGAGAATTGAAACCCCCAACCCTGCCCACAAACCACAGCGGCGAGCAAAGGTTGCCATATTGGGCGATTTTGAATTTGATTGTGCAGGTAAAAACCATTTAGATAGGGTTTGGATTGGAGTCAGTCAGCTACATCTGGCAACACAGAGAAGAGCACTGTGCTTAGCTGGATGTTATAGGAAGCGTGCAAATGAACCACAGACGAGACTGTTCCCTCTGAGGAGTGCTTTGAAATCTATAAGCTTACAATGGAGGATTCGTCAATCGTTTGTTAAAGGAAGGATCAGAAAAGACTTGATGTATGCAGGGGCGGACTAGCCATAGGGAACAGCGGGACATTTCCCTGGCCTGCTATCCAACAAGTGAGTAAGTGCGATTAAATCAGTTGCGTCATTGTTTTCTCCAGCTTGTAAATGATGCATTTAATTGTGTTTTGTAACTTGTAACCGCTTATAGTGTCTCTGGGTAACTTGTATTCTCTTATCGCGTCTAAAAGCACGTTGTAAACACGACTCGTGCCCCTTTGTTTACGGATTAAAATGCGTTTGTGAACTCTTGTTTCTCTGCTGTTTGTCGTTGCTATGGCTACATTAGCTCTCCTACACACGTGTGGCAGTCCTGTTTCATAATAGTTCAGCTTTTGCCACTGTGTGCATTAATACTGAATGCGTGTCGTTGTTTTTACTTATAGTTAAGAATAGAGTAATATGCTAGGAGACCGGGGGGTTAGTTTTGGGGTTGAGGTGTCTGAAATACGGGCGACTCCCGGAAAAAACGAGTGTTGGCAGATATGCTTACGCACACACTATGACTACTTCAATATAGATAAGCCGTGGTGGGCATTCTCTGGCGCTGAATGATGTCGACCAATCGCAACAGACTGGGTCATCGGTCCAATCAGCGCAGTTTATCATCGCGCTAAGGAGAGGTTTTGGAACAAATGAATTGCTGAACGATTTATATAGGAGTCGCTGGGATAACGAGGCAAAAATAAATGCAAATTATAAGACAATGAAATGTTTTTTGACCATGCATGCATATTAGCCTGTTGTTTGGAGACCCCCAAGACCAAAATATGACCCTTTTTAACGTATAATAGGGGCTCTTTAACATAATCAATTTGGCACAACATGAAGGAATTGTGTGGAACCAGTGTTGACGTGCAGCCCTACTTCAGAATAACATGATAAACTGCAGAAGATTACCTTGGTTTCGGTGAGTTGCCTCTGCAGTAGCTGTAATGCCTCCGTATGACCCTTCTCACTGTCTTGTAGAGTCGCCAGCTGCTCCTTCATCTCCCTCTGTAAGAAAACCACAGAGCAACACATCATGTCATTTATTGCCCATTAATCCGACAACCTCTGACCTGAAGTAATTAGTCTGAACCGCTTCCAAAGCCTTCCTAAGAGAGACGCCACAAGCCTGACAGCAATAAATACGATACTACTGACTCCACACATGACTCTTCAACGCACGATTGGCCAAAATAAAAACCACCAGAGGATGATACAGCAGGAAAGCGCTCTTATATTTAGCATTTCTTCAACTCATAGTGCATGCTCAATGGAAGTGAGCTCCACTGAGATCTTAACAATGTACATTTTTTCCGATCGGCTTAAACGATGACCTTGTCCTTGGCCAAATTCGACATAGCTTCCCAAGAGTTGATATCAGATAAAAGCTTTTATGACTGAAATAGGCTATATTGCCATTCAGTCCTTTCATGCATGGATTTGATCCAGACTGGAAGCTTGAAATCGTTAGAAAGGAACAGTGAAAGGTGGCTTTAGAGTTGCAGGGGGGAAAAAACAAGAGAGCAGAAATTAATAAATAAACAGCGAGTCTCCAGAGAGGTTTGTGTCAGGGAAAGTGGGTCTGTGCTGCAGTGGACGTGGCAGATCCAGGACGACGGGGCCACATTTGCTCGCCTAGAGGCAGAATAAGCACAGGCAAAAGCCCCTTTACAATACTCATCTCTATATTATCAATTTATTCATATGGCTGAATGATTCGAGGGGGAAAATTGGTCGCAATTTTCTAATAGAAGCTGGCACTCATTTACTTATACTACATCCTAAAAGTATGTACTTTTTATGTATGTATTATAAATGTATTAATGTGGCTGAATGATTTGAGGGGAAAAAATAGTTGCAATTTTCTATTAGAATGTTTATTGTAAAAATGAACACTTTCCGTATTGTGTGATTCACATGTATTTTACATTTAATTATGGTTGTGAATTGCATTACGAGACTTTGACCTCAGCTCAGACTTTGACTTTTAATGACATTTTTGTTGCTTTAAATACAGCCCATAATCAGGAAAAAAGTTGGGACAGTATGGCAGACGCAAATAAAAAAAAAGAAAGTATTGATTTCCAAATGTACTTTGACTTGTTTCGTTGGATTGAAGACAATATGAACACAAAATATTTCAGGTTTTGTCTGGTCAACTTCATATAATTTATAAATATACATCCTTACCTACAATTCAATTTAGGCTAGTAATCAGGTGAATTGGTAAAATGATGTGGTTTGAATAGAGGTGTGAACCTACACCGGTCTCACGGTTCGGTTACGGTGCATTGACGATGCTTTCCATACACAGTTTTATATTTTCTTCTTGTCACAATAATTCTTGTATTAAAAAGTATAAATATATATTAGTATACTATTTGTCATACAATTTTGTCCTTTAATACAAACAGTCAGATATATAAACTGTACCTTTAAAAACTCAAGTACATGCACAGAACAACATAACAGCGTTTATAGCAAATAAACAAATGTAAATATCCCGCTAGCTTTCTGAGCCTTGTCTAGTGAGTTCGCTCTTACACCTCTATGATTGGTCACGCGCTCAACAGGAAGGGCTGCAATTGGCTCTAACGCTCTGGCGCTGTTCACCGATGATAAACACTGATGGCAGCGGCGATCACAGCTGATCCGTGATAGACGTGGAGGAGAAAACTCTGCAGACACGCACTCATAGCTGTATCTAGAAGTATCGCTGTAACCACAGAGAGGAGAGGAAAAGTCACGCCAGCAGGTCAGATGGGCCAGAGAGAGAGAGAGAGAGAGGGAGAGAGAGAGGGAGAGAGAGAAAGAGAGAGAGAGAGAGAGAGAGAGAGAGAGAGAGAGAGAGAGAGAGGAGTACTTTCATTTTCTCAATGGCACTATAGGTTTTTTACACTATAGGTTGCTGGCACCCATTCCTGCGTTTCAAATCCGCTTCATTACACTACGTGCTAAAAGTATGTACATTTTTTGTAAAGAAAAGTATATACTTTTGAGTCCATAAGAGAAGAGTATGCAAACTTTGGAACAAATTCCTACAATTATTAAAGAAATATGCTTGTTTGTAGAGCTTTTTAACCCTTTTTTTTCCGTAGACTTGCATACAACTTGATAATTACACCAAACTAGGGCTCCATGATATTGGAAGAATCGAACATTGCAATATGTTGATTTGCTGTGATATGAATAAAATTTCACCAGAAGAATTGAATAGATCAATGATCAAGTCTTTTTCTATGCAATACGTTTGCATAAAATATATTAAATTACAAGTATATACAAATACAACAGAGCAAAGACAAAAGGTAAATAAACAGAGCCATTTGGTTTTCTCAAGAGTCTAACAGTAATCAAGTACAGAAATTGAACAACTAACCATAAAATAACATGGTCATCATTGTATCATTTATTTAAAAAAAATAAAACATAATATATTTATATCCTATTTAGTAAATAATAGTTACATCGCAGGATTAGATTGTGGATGCACACATTACGATATCAATGCTCAACCGATATATTGTGCTGCCATACACATTTTAGCTGCTTAATCAAAGCTAATAAACACATTAGACACTGTGAATTAACTCAAGTGCTTTAACTGAAGATTTTTATTTATTTATTTATTTTTTGGTCCGTTACTAAAGGAGGAACTTGATACAATAACTGCTTTAATATTATATTTCAGATTAGTTCAATGGCTGCAGCACAAATGGTGACAGATAAGCTGTTGCATGATGAATAACAAACCTCTAAATGCTAAAAGTGTAATCAATAGCTGATGTTACTGTTCTAGATGGAAATGAACACCAATGAAACCAGGTCACATATTTTATAAACAAGACCATCCTGAAAAACATATCCATCCCACATTCCGGCATCATGTTGTAGTGATTCACTGTAAGTGAGCTAGATAGAAAAGAATGCTGTTGAAACACCCATTATTATGTATTTTAATAACCCATATCACTAAAACTTACAAAGTGAACCATAATATTTCCAGCAGTGTTATCTGAGTGCATTGGGAATTAAATACTAGCATTAAAGGGCCACGAAACCCCCCTGTCTCAGCAGGGTGTTTTCACACCTACAGTCTGGAAAAGCTCAGGAAAGTGGGTGTGTCCAGCTCTGTTTAGGTGGGAGTGTCAGGGGAGGGAAAGAGGGAAGGTTTTGCATAAAAATGAGAGTTTCCATTTGGGCACGCGCTGATTTTCAAACAGGCAACACACAAACACAGACGCAAGGGAGAAAGACAGTGACTGTGTTTACATATACATCAGTAATCGAATTATTTGCCAAATTATTAATTTGTCGACTTTAACTGCAGTTTGGCACTTTCACTTTCACTCAGGAAGATTTCCTGTGTGTATCTTCTGACAAACGAGATATTAAATGTGAGTAACTGCTGGAGGAGTGCAGATTTAATGGAGTGTGTTAGACCGCACCAACTGGACCGCGGCTGTTTTTTGAAAAGGAGACGAGCGGCAAATCGGGATTTCACCATTTCCAGAGGCGGAAAGCTCTCGGGTAAAAATGTTCCTTACAAACGCATTTCTGTCGCGTGCACTGTAAACCACCGTGAGTCCAGTTGCGCTCTCATAGCGGGGAAATGAAAGCAAAACTTTCGTTGGAGCAAGTTTATAAACACAACACTGGCGTAGGCCTGTCAGGACATCTATTTTTTGTTGTACGATATATAGCACCAAAATATATCACGATAAACGATATTATTGTCATTTTAAGACTATTTTAGGCCACTCATTATATAATGCCAGAATAGCTATATAATAGCATCTCTTCAAAAGAACATAATATTTTGTTCTTACAAATATTTAATTTAGTCATTTTAATAATTTGATAATCAGGCATTGGAATCAGAATATGAAAACGCACATCCAAAACAACTAATAATAAATGTAAAAAAAGAAAAAGAAAAAAAGAAAGCAAGGTAAAAAGTAACAGAGAGATCTATTATCAGTTGTCAGGCACCCACATCAAAATATACTTTAGTCATTTACGGTAAAGTCATTTATGGTAAATACTATAGTGTTTTTTTTTAACCATACTGACACCTCCAATAGAGATAGAGAGGTTGTGCAATTAGCTAAAATGTTGTAAGAACTGGTTTTTACATATGGGCGATATATGTTGATTCACCAAAAATGATTGCGTTCATGTCCATGTATTGTGCGATAAGTCGATAAATTAATTATTGTGACAGGCCTACACTGGCGACCTGTGTCTGCAAACAGTTCTTCTTCTTCCACTTGTTTTGGCAACACAACGTGGCGTCTCTTTGCCGTCTGAACACTGTAACAGGTAAGCTATCATGCACATTAATGAAGTTGCGCCGCATACACAATAGAGTGCACTGAATGGTTTGAACCAAGTCTTTCTCATCAATCAATGATGCTCGCTCAGAGACGTCACGATGCACTCGCAGGTACAGACGTCCACTCTCCACACTGGAATACACGCAAGGATCTCATCGGCGTGACGCAGCTTCAAAAATTTGTTTCAAACCGGAAGAACGAATTTGCTCGAAATAACACAAAAACAACCACTTTTCACTTTTTAGTGAAATATATGTGTCCTAATAGTGTTTATAGCAGCGTGGGACACATATATGACTGTCAACAGCCCAAAAAATGTGTTTTGGTGTTTCGTGACCCTTTAAAGCAATTGTTTCCTCAAGACATAAACTGCTGAAAACAATGACTTTCTTAATAATAGCTCATTACTTCTGGGAAATGCAGTCTACAAGAATCAAAAATGCCTTTCCCAGCATCCAAACATCGGCTGGTTTCGCTGTGCATACCTGACAGATGACAGCCGTCTTTAATGCATCAAGCGAAAGCAACATAACCAGCCGGTGCACTTCGAAAATGAAACGCAAATGGCTGCCGGATCAGTATACGCCATTAATTTTGGTATGTGACATTTACCTCCACCTCTAAAAGTATATGCAGAGAACTAACAACTTCTTGAAACAGAGATTTGTCCAGCGCTGAGAGATGAATCGTTTTGGCAGTGAATGGAGCTTGCATGGTTAAGATGTGGAAACAAAGGAGGCAGTGTGCTGGTTTGAGCTGCGTGGAGAGTATATGGAGCACTGGAGGTCAAAGGCGGCCCACGTTTATATCAATCTGAGCGGGCGAGAGGAAGTTTGACGTGACATTTCCCCAGGATCCCACATGGCAGGGGGAAGAAGGTCACTGGAAGTCAACTGCAAGACTGAAACTTGTTTTACTCTAGCTTTATTCATCTCTGTGTTTGAGCAACATCTTCCGAAGAAAATGGGAGCAGCTTAGCAGTGAGAATATGCTCTTTCAAGACTGATTGACTGACTAACTTAAAATTAACAACTCTGAATAGTTTACATTTGATTCAAACACAAAGATTTTTGAGAATAGTTTGATATAAAATAATAATGAATGAATGTACAAGATGGGTGACACGGTGGCTCAGTGGTTAGCACTGTTGCCTCACAGTAAGAAGGTCGCTCGTTCGAGTCCCGGCTGGGTCTGTTGGCATTTCTGTGTGGAGTTTGCATGTTTTCCCCGTGTTGGCATATGTTTCCACCGGGTGCTCCGGTTTCCCTCACAGTCCAAACACACACGCTATAGGTGAGTTGGATAAACTAAATTGGCCGTCGTGTATGAGTGTGAATGAGTGTGTATGGGTGTTTCCCAGTACTGGATAGAAGCTGGAATCCGCTACTGTATGTAAAACATTTGCTGGATAGTTGACGGTTCATTACACTGTGGCGACTCAGTAATAAAGGGACTAAGCTGAAGAAAAATGAATGAATGAATGACAATGGACAAAATTGGCCAAGAACACCGTTAAGTAGATAATAAAGTGAGCTGAAAGGTCCGTTGGAGTCAAAACGACACCTATCGAGGAACTGTCTCAACAACGTTGTCTGTCTAGGGCAAAATAACACCCTGGCCATCAGGCAGGCGTTACGGAAGCCAAAGGTGCAAATCAGTGCCATTTCGTGATAAAAACTGTCCTGTCGTTATAAGACTTTTGAATAATACCATATCTTAAATACTACTGAATAGCTGGTATAATATTAAATTAATAAATAGTTAAACTAGCACACATTGTTAATATTATAACTATTATAACAAACTGTGCAATAGTTATGTAAGTATTAACTTATTTATTTTTATTTTTAATTTGGGTTATATTTTATATAACTATATCTTATGAATATAAATATAGATAAATAATTTAAAATATATATTTTTGAAATCATTAAAGCTTATTTATTTTGTTAGGTTTTTATAGTGTTTGATGTTTTTTATGTTTTGATTAATAATTTTGTTCTGCATAACAATTTATCGTGATGTTTTGAATGACAAAAACAAAGGAAACTGGAAACTGGGATGGATGGCTGAGGGAATGTACAAAATTAAAACTTTAGTATTTTATTAATTTTATTAGAAATTGAAAATTAAAGTTAATTTGTATTTCAAAATTTGTTCATTTTTATGTAAAAGAGAAAGAAAATAAAAGTTTAATGGCCGATCTATGTAGTAAATCAAAGGAACGCAACCTTTCACATCTCTCTGATTGGTTATTTCTGTCTGTGAACTGCTTATCTAATGAGGGGGAGGGGCTTGATGCTCAAACAATACACAGACTCTGATATAAAGCCCTTAAAGTTTCTATATTTGGGCTTCTTAAGGACAAGACACAAAGACAGAAGTGCTGACAGTTTAATCTTCATTATGTTCCAGAGAATTATAAAAATATATAGCTAGCATTTGAGAAAGGGTATTTACAGTTACACTGACTGACAGTATTTACACAGCAGAGCGTGTGCTAGTAAAGGTGTGAGCTCAGTAACTGTATATACACTGTAAAAAATCCAACTAACAAATTGTTAACTCAGTTTAAAATTGTAAGCAAGGTGGACATATTTTTGAGCTCAGAGTTGAATTTACTCATAAAAAAATATTTAACTGCATGTTTGGAACTGTCTGTTCAATAAAAGTAAACAATTAAGTTGAGGAGACTTCAAATTTTAATTTCTCCATATCTTCAAAAAATAAAAAGTTGAGTTAACTTAAAATGTTAAAGCAACCGGCTGCAAAGAAATTTTGAGTTTATCAAGCTTCAGTGTTTGAAGTTGTGCCAAATTATTCCGTAAAGTATTATTGACTTAAACCAGCCTTTTCAGTCAACTTAAAAAATTAATTTGGCAAAACTTCAACCACTGAAACTTAATAAACTCAAAATTGCTTTGCAGCCGGTTGCTTTAAAATTTTAAGTTAACTCAACTTTTTATTTTTTACAGTGTAATTATAGATATATGAAAAAATAACCAGATTTTTTACAAATAAATCATGCAGCACGCATTGCTTTGCACCCCATAAACACAACTAAGCCTTAAAATAGACTCTGGCGCACCCCTTTAAACTTCAACATAAGAACTGAAATAATGGTCATTGAGGTTGTTCCTGGTCCAAATCCACTTTCATTGTGTGTTTTTTTTTAGCTGCTCTGTTTCTTTAAGAAACAACTCCTCTTCCTTCAAACAAGATAATATCGTCTAGACAGCCTACGCAACCCTGCAAAGGCTCACCACAAACCTAATTGCAAAGCTTCTGGTTTTCATCGCTTCATCATATCTGACTGGAAGGTCTAGCTTAAGAATTTTGAGTAGTTTGTACTTCACTGGAAATTTGGCAAAAAGCTGATTTCTGTTTAAGTATATACCCAAAATCTATCTTGAAAAGTTGACCTGTTGAAACTTTCATACAGTAAATGTGACTTTAAACTGTGTTTTTCCATCAGGAGCCCTACTGTTGAGCTCTATTCAGCTGTACTGTACGTTCTATAATTGTCCTCATGGGTTCATTAAACAACCACCTGCCTAGAAGCTAAAGATACATTTCAAACTGCTGCCACTGATGAGAGAGAAGATAATCAAGAGCGCATGAATAATGAAACGTGCCAGGCGTGCTCAAGACACTTCAAGCACCCATTCAAACCCTCAGATCACATGCATCCAAAGTGAAGCAGTTTGACGTCATCATTTGATAGATTTCATCTGAAACAAATTAGACTTGCGCACCAAACTGGATTGTTGTGTAAAAAACTTGTGAATAGGTGACATGGTGGCTCAGTGGTTAGTACTGTCGCCTCACAGAAAGAAGGTTGCTGGTTAGAGTCCCGACTGGGCCAGTTGTCATTTCTGTGAGGAGTTTGCATGTTTTCCCCATGTTGGTGCGGGTTAAGCTAAATTGGCCATAGTGTATGAGTGTGAATGTGGAGTGTATGGGTGTTTCCCAGTACTGGGTTGCAGCTGGAAGGGCATTCACTGCATAAAAGATATGCTGGATAAGTTGGCGGTTCATTCCGCTATGGTGACCCCTGATAAATAAAGAGACTAAGCTGAAGGAAAATGAATGAACGGACAAAAAAATTGTAAATAAAGCAAGTTTCCATTCAATGAGGCAAAGAGAACAAAATCGTGACTTCCTGATAAACTGGTGCCAAATATAAAGAAATGGAATTTTCTGCAGTAGAAGAAGCCATTGTGGGTTTCTTCTCTTATAAGTGAGTTGCGCATCAGAAGAGGGTGCTGAAACACAGTGAACGCTGACTTTTGGAGGTGCAAGATACTCTTTGGAAGCACAGATGCTCAAAACAGTTCTGGAGGGAATAATGAGGTAATAATAATAATAATAATAATAATAATAATAATAATAATACTGAACCACTGTGAGGACAGACTTTGGCTGAGGAATTTAAGAATGAGCAAAACAGCACTTCAAATGATTTACAGTGTGGTTGGTCCACTGGTTTGTGCATTAATGCTGTCCCATTGCACCCATTTTTGCAATCACATGATCTGTAAAAAAACATAAATAAATAAAGCACATGTTTTGATGGATAAGCTGGAATTTATTCTGTAAATGTGTTTCCACCATAGTGTATGTGCACTTTTTTTTTTTTTTTTTTTTTAATCGGATGAAATGTTTTTAAAAATTTATCAAAATGTATGCACATCTTGACGTTTCCGTTTATTAGTGATCCCAAACCCCCGGATTGCAGACCGGTACCGGTCTGTGGATCAATTAGTGTTGGGCCACACAAGAAATCATTAATTATTTCTGTTTTTTTAATTATCTGTGTCAGAACGATCTTTTATTTTGAAAAATTATCATATTCTCTCGGTTACATCTCAGTCACTTTGGAACATCTTTGGAAAGTTTCTTTGCGAAGATGACAAGGTCCAGTAAAGGACCCACGAACTGCCAAGCAATGGATCCGCAATATGTCAACAAATCAGGTGAATCTAGCATGTTTGTGCTAGAGGTCGCAAAAGACAGCGGCTTTGTTCACATATCATGTCTTTTCTGCGAACAAGTTTGTTATTTCCATATTGGTAGCGGCGCAAGACACTCATGACTTCTAGACGCACCTAGGTGAAATCATCTTCAGAGTGTAACTTCAGACTTCTAATCATGTGACAAGAGCTGACCAATCAGCTTCATATTTTGTGTTAGAATATAGACATTTTTGTAGACCATGGGTGCCCAAACGTTTTGTTATGAAGGGCAAAAAACCAAACTTGATTGAGGCTTGTGGGCCGAAGGTAAACATAGTTGCCACGGCTAATTTCATAATTTATTTAATAATATTTAAAAATGAACTCCTCCATGAACCGTCACCTTATCGTGGTGGAGGGGTTTGAGTGCCTGAGTGATCCTAAGAGCTATGTTGTCCGGGGCTAATGCCCCTGGTAGGGTCTCCCAAGGCAAAAAGGTCTTAGGTGACAGGTCAGACTAAGTACGGTTCAAAACCCCCTTATGAGTACAATGCTATCAAGGACCGCGACGTCGCCCGGTATGGCGCAGCCGGGGCCCCACCCTGGAGCCAGGCCTGGGGTTGGGACTCGTATGCGAGCGCCTGGTGGCCGGGTTTTCTCCCACGGAACCCGGCCGGGCTCAGCCCGAAGGAGCGACGTGGGACCATCCTCCCGCAGGCCCACCACCTGCGGGGGGAGCCGTAAGGGGCCGGTGCATTGTGGAACGGGTGGTGGTCGAAGGTTAGGACCACGACAACCCGATCGTCAGGCACAGAAACTGGCTCTTGGGACATGGAATGTCACCTCACTGGGAGGGAAAGAGCCCGAGCTTGTGCGGGAGGTGGAACGGTACCGACTAGAGATAGTTGGGGTCACCTCCACACATAGCTGGGGCTCTGGAACTCAACTTCTTGAGAAGGGCTGGACTTTCTTCTACTCTGGAGTTGCTCACGGTGAGAGGCGGCGAGCTGGTGTGGGTTTGCTTATAGCTCCCCAACTTAGCCGCCATGTGTTGGAGTTTTCCC
Organism: Danio albolineatus; assembly: GCA_903798035.1. Classification (NCBI taxonomy): domain Eukaryota; kingdom Metazoa; phylum Chordata; class Actinopteri; order Cypriniformes; family Danionidae; genus Danio; species Danio albolineatus. The sequence goes on from CAIGQQ010031610.1 coordinate 114,287, forward strand.
CGGTGAACGAGAGGGTCGTCTCCCTGCGCCTTCGGGTCTGGGATAGGTCTCTCACTGTGGTTTGTGCCTACGGGCCAAACACCAGTGTAGAGTACCCGGCCTTCTTGGAGTCCTTGGGAGGGGTGCTGGAAGGTGCTCAGACTAAGTACTCCATTGTTCTACTGGGGGACTTCAATGCCCACGTGGGTAATGACAGTGACACCTGGAGAGGCGTGATTGGGAGGAACGGCCTCCCTGATCTGAATCCGAGTGGTGTTTTGTTATTGGACTTCTGTGCTAATCACAGTTTGTCCATAACGAACACCATGTTCAAGCATAAGGGTGTCCACCAGTGCACATGGCACCAGGACACCCTAGGGCGGAGGTCAATGATCGACTTTGTGGTTGTATCATATGATCTCCGACCGTATGTCTTGGACACTCGGGTAAAGAGAGGGGCAGAGCTGTCAACTGATCACCACCTGGTGGTGAGTTGGATCCGCTGGCAGGGGGGAAGGCTGGACAGACCTGGTAGGCCCAAGCGTATTGTGAGGGTCCTCTGGGAACGTCTGGCTGAACCTCAGGCCAGAGGGATTTTCAACTCTCACCTCCGGAAGAGCTTTCACCAGATCCCGAGGGAGGCTGGAGACATGGAGACTGAGTGGTCCATGTTCTCTGACTCCATTGTTAACGCAGCCGTGAGGAGCTGTGGCCGTAAGGTCTGTGGTGCCTGTCGGGGCGGCAATCCACGAACCCGGTGGTGGACACCGGAAGTAAGGGATGCCGTCAAGCTGAAGAAGGAGTCTTACAGGTCTTGGTTGGCTTGCAGGACTCCCGAGGCAGCAGATGGGTATCGGCAGGCCAAGCGTGCTGCAGCCCGGGCGGTTGCGGAAGCAAAAACTCGGGCCTGGGAAGAGTTCGGGGAGACCATGGAGGAAGACTATCTGTCGGCCCCAAAGAGATTCTGGCAAACCGTCCGACGCCTCAGGAGGGGAAAGCAGCTCCACATTGACACTGTTTTCAGTGGAAGTGGGGAGCTGTTGACCTCGACTGGGGATGTGGTCGGGCGGTGGAAGGAATACTTTGAGGATCTCCTTAACCCCACCGACATGTCTTTCATTGAGGAAGCAGAGATTGGGGATGCAGGGGTGGACTCACCCATCACCCAAGCTGAGGTCACTGAGGTAGTTTGCAAGCTCCGCAGTGGCAAAGCAGCAGGGGTGGATGAGATTCACCCTGTGTATCTTAGGTCTCTGGATGTTGTAGGGCTGTCTTGGCTGACACGTCTCTACAATATCGCATGGCGGTCGGGGACAGTACCTCTGGACTGGGCAACTGGGGTGGTGGTTCCCATTTTTAAGAAGGGGGACCGGAGGGTGTGCTCCAACTATAGGGGGATCACACTCCTCAGCCTCCCGGGGAAAGTCTATGCCAGGGTACTGGAGAGGAGGATCCGTCCGATGGTTGAACCTAGGATTCAGGAGGAACAATGCGGTTTTCGTCCAGGCCGTGGTACACTGGACCAGCTCTATACCCTCACCAGGGTGCTCGAGGGTTTGTGGGAGTATGCCCAACCAGTCCACATGTGTTTTGTGGACTTGGAGAAGGCATTCGACCGTGTCCCTCGTGGCATTCTGTGGGGGGTGCTCTGGGAGTATGGGGTCAGAGGCGCTCTGTTAAGGGCCGTCTCGTCCCTATATGAACAAAGTAGGAGTCTGGTTCGCATTGCCGGCAATAAGTCAGACTTGTTTCCAGTGCATGTTGGACTCCGGCAGGGCTGCCCCTTGTCACCAATTCTGTTCATAATTTTTATGGACAGAATTTCAAGGCGCAGCCTTGGGCTGGAGGGGGTCCGGTTCGGGGACCACAGGATTTCATCTCTGTTATTCGCAGACGATGTTGTTCTGTTGGCTTCATCGAACATGGACCTTCAGCATGCACTGGGGCGGTTTGCTGCCGAGTGTGACGCGGCTGGGATGAGAATCAGCACCTCCATGTCCCACCGGGAGGAGGCCTCGGGGAAGACCCAGGACACGCTGGAGGGACTATGTCTCCCGGCTGGCCTGGGAACGCCTCGGGATCCCCCCGGAGGAGCTGGAGGAAGTGTCTGGGGAGAGGGAAGTCTGGGGTTCTCTCCTAAGACTGCTGCCCCCGCGACCCGGCCCCGGAAAAGCGGAAGAAAATGAATGAATGAATGATGAATTTAAAAATGACTAGAAAACATTGCTTTATATTAACTAATACAGCATTTTTTACATTTTCGAATAAACATATTACAGTAAAAACAAAACAATAGTTGTTGCCTCGATTGTTGTCTTCTATTCGTCGAGTGATAATATTTACATTTTTTTTTTATCTGATTGATTTACAACATTAATTGAAACATTTCATTTGAGTTTGCTTTTTTGTAGCTCAGCAATAAAATACAAAAAAGGTTACGCCAAATTATAAACGTGATCTCTGTTTTAAAGACATTTACCTCCATCTCCATCACTCTCACTCTCCACTCAGATGGGATCGCGGGCCAAATCAAAGGTTACAATGGGCCAATTTTGGCCCGTGGACCCTACTTTGGGTATCTCTGCCATAGATTAACTATCTCAGACAAACACTGCAGTGCTTTTAAATTTTTTTCCATAAATAAAACTTGTATCAGAGTTTCAGCAATGTTTTGTCAGCCTGTCATCCTCTGAGTAAACGATTGATGATTGCCTCGCAATCTACGTACACCCAACCCACCACCAGGCCGTGGTAAAATTATCAAGCATTGGTATTCACTGTCCGAAGTGATAAAAAGTTTGGGAACGGCTGCATTATTATATATATTCCAAATATTTGCATAAAAATATCTGGTCTGAAAAGCTATTGATGAACCTGGTGTCAAAACCAATAGGAAACCTGTACAAAAATCACACAACAGTCAACATATTTTCTATCCCGAAAAACATCTCAGACATTCAAATGACTCCCAAAATGACACTACTGCCCGCTCATAAAGAGCAATTTGTAGCCATGAGGTGATAGTTTGCCAAAATAATTCCAATGACACAGTTCTCATCAGCCTGAAGGGAACACGATCAAGGACACTTGGCATAACCTTGTATGCGCTGGTGTCATAATTCTGCAAGGCAGCGGGATCTGAAGTAATAAACAGTCTGGGTGCGCAAGGCCGGTTCTGTCGTCCCTCTTTATGACTTGCGTGTAAATCACATCTGAAGAGGACAGCAAATGTGTCATCTGCACTCCGTCCTTAACAGCGTCCAATCAAAGCAACCCGACCACATATAACCAACATGAATCATATTGGTAGGGGCCACATGTGAGTCATTTGGCCGTCTCTGTGAATCACTTGTCAAGACACAACATGTCTGTTTGCTAGACACCAATGCATGGAATTGCAAGGAGTGGAGGAAAAGAAAATTCAATCTTCCCAAGAAGTTAATTAAAATATAATTAGAGTGTCCACATGAAATCTTTTAATGCTAAGAAGGGGTTTTTTACACAACAGATGTGGGTGTTGGGAGTTTCCCCAGATTACACAGTAATGTAACAACTAAACGTAATGCATGCGGTGTGATTTAGCCACAGTTTGGCAAGATGAGTGTCACACAACACAGTAAATGACTAAGTGCTTCTTACCAGATAATGTAATTAATTTAAAACCAGAGGGGATGTTTAACTGAAGTCATTTGGGTTTTATTTTATTAAGTTCAAATGAAAGCTATATTTAACCACTGCATGCAAATTTATAAATGCAAACGGCTCCTGTGTCGAATGTCACAGTTTCAATAGCTGCATTTCCATCCACCTATTTTAAAGCACATTTTGGATATGTGCATTGCTACGAATTAAATTAAAAATCCTTAACCATAAAGAAGTTTAACCAAAATGTAACAAGATAACAGGGATTAAAAATATAATCCCTGGTGCCCCCTAGACATGGGCCGGTATAAGATTCTGACGGTATGATAACCTTGGATAAAAACATCACGGTATGACAGTATTGTGTTTACTGCTCCAAAATATATTCTTTTTAAATATCTGGCTAAAAAAACTAAAACTTTTTTCCTCTTTGAACACAATATATTTTATTTTGAGAAACATTTAAAGTATTTTGGGGCAGTAAACATGACCCAAATCGCATACTTATGCACTTTTCTACACCATTTTGTAGTATAAATAGTGTAAGTAGTGCGTTCACACTGAAAACTCTAAAAATAATAAGTGCACTTTAATTACCCGGATGATGCACTCATCCCACCAGTAAAATGAAGTGTGTAATGATGGACACTTCACGAACTCAACAACGGCAGCTTTGCGCACGTAACGAAAGGGGCGGAGCTATTGGGCACACATGTTGGATGACTTAATTTATTTTGGATTGTGAAAGCAAAATTCTTCTACGAGAGGGATTATAGCGCCTCCCGATGGTGAATGAGGTTATACTCATGACAGGTATTATTTGGTATTTTGGTCATTTGTATCACTAATTTGGGAACCGTCAAACGTCATCAGGGAAATGGTTTGAACTTCCGGACAACACTACATACATATACTATGCTGTTGAGTGTGAAAGTGCATAAGTGCATAGTGCATAAGTGCGTCATTTGGGACGCAGCTACTGACTTCTGCGGTCTTCATTTGTTTCAAAAACACAGATGTCTTCACAATTTACACACACACAAAAAAAAAGTAAAAAAAAGAGTTACACATACCTTAGGAAAGGTATAGCAGAAAATTGTGGCGGTATGAAAACCTTGACTTTCCAAAACACGGTATACCTTGAAAACAGTTATCGTCCCATGCCTAGTGCCCCCACACTCTCTCTCCCCAAAATATAACCAAAACACATACCGCTGAGAACTATCAAGAAAATATGATTTATTTACACAAAATAAGGAGCAAAATAGGAGGGGGGGGGGGGGGGGGGGGGGGGGG
>CAIGQQ010031610.1:119734-147194 GCA_903798035.1 Danio albolineatus
GTAATGGTGACATCTCAGGGAAGATCACTCCCGCTGTGCTCACCTGGGGAATAAAACCTTCCGCCTGATATAATAAGCACCCTTGTATATTATTCATTAAACACAACCTGAATAAAAAGGAGGAAACACAATAAAAAAAAAGCATCTAAATCAAGCAGAGCCAGGTCTGAGTTCTCGCAGCTCTTCATCCTCTTCTCTACATATGAAAATGTGCACCGACTGAGCCACGGATGCTTATGGCTGCTTTTCTCCCGGTCTCAGCAGAGGCTACAGCCTGTGTGAAGGGAGGGAGGGCCTGCACCCTGCAGTCTAAGCACGTCATCTCTGCCACAGCACACTGACACAGCTTGCAGCACTATGATAATGCAGCCGAGATGCAGACAATTTATAGTGCATGCCATGGAATCGTAACTTTGATACAGAAAATTGGTGGAGAATTGGAATCTGGACTGAAACGAATGCGTCTATGGGATTTGCATACATTCAACTGGTTCCTCAAAACATTACTGCCAAGTAAGGCGGCACGATATGAGATGTAGTTGTTGAGTATTGAGTTTCTTACGGTTCCAAATTTCCCAAGAAAAATGCTATTTTTATTAGCTATTAATAATCATTTATTTATTTAATGATATCAAAATCAACAGCTCAAATACATTTTTCAGATCTATTTGAATCTAATTCAGACTCCAAAAAGAGTCAAGGAGCAAGCTTTTAGTCTTTATACACTATGCATGAGCAGTGCTTTCCACAGGTTTGCGGTGGTGGCCGCATTGAAACACGCACAAATAGTCAACAACATGCAACAAACAAAACAACTATATTTTATTTATTATGACACTTTAACCCATTGAAAAGAAAATGTGTATTAAAGTTATTTAAAAGGTTGTTGAAATAAAAGAAATCCACTATTTCTCTTACACTATTTAGGAGCCATGTGTGCCCACTGACAGGTAAAGGAATCAGAATCAGAAAGAGCTTTATTGCAAGGCAAGGCAAGGCAAGGCAAGTTTATTTATATAGCACATTACATACACAGTGGCAATTCAAAGTGCTTTACATAAACAGGAATAAAATTGAAGTATAAGAAAATAAAAACAAATAATAAAAAAACAGATAAAAACAGATTAAAATGAGTTAAGACAAGTTATAAAAGAATGAGAAGAAAAGAAAGACACAATAGTGCGATCTGTCGGACGTAGCACAGTGCTCATTCAGTAAATGCACAGCTAAAAAGATGTGTTTTCAGTCTTGATTTGAATGTGCCTAATGTTGGAGCACATATTGCCAGGTATGTTCACACATAAGAGGACATTGTTTTGATGACAGAGCTTCTACAGTGCAACAGAATTACAGGCTATTTTGGGTAATTCCGCCTGAATTTGGCCTTCCAATTTAAAAAGCTTCCCATACCCACAAGCAGAGGAGTAAACAGAAAAAATGTGGTATCATTTGAAAGCAAACCCTTTGAAATTTCACAAAATACAGTTGAAATTGCTAACAATTGTTTTATATATTGTCTGTGTTACAATAAACGCACACAAAAAAGGCACTTTTTTTTTACATTTAAACTGAAGTTTGAAAGTGTGAAACTCAGCCCTTGAGTGCTCCAGCGTCCTGCAATTAATTTTATTTAACGCAATCATATTTTCCCGAATTTTGGAATATCATGACCCTAATTTGTTGTGTTTGCCACTTACGAGACATAGAAGGGCATTACTCATGCACACAACCTCAGAAAAGGCTGAAAATGAGCTCATTTTGTCGCGGAGAACCTAAGGTAAAAGACAATACAGCTTGTTTGGCTATCTGTGTCATTTGCTGGCGCTCACGGAGCAAAGAATCAATAATTTCCTTTATATATTTACAAAAAAGGAGTTTATACCTTATGATTCATTCGAAGACTGTTCGATAAGTGATTGTAAATCAATAAAAATAACGGTGGATCCTTGTTGTTGGGAATGAGAGCTTTCATTTGATGTATGACTTGCTCATGTGTGTCACATATGAGCGATATGAAAAATACGCATACTGAACCATGTACACAATCGTAGCGGTCGACATAGTGTAAATTAACTGTAAAATAAGAGTAAATAACTTCGTTACAGTACAACAAATATCAAAGTGATGTATATCGGTTGAAAATAGACATTCTAAGCTTTCACTCAGTGGGTCATATGGTGTTATTGATACAGACAGACCTCTTAAAAACTATAGTTATTCTCCTGATGACGTCATGTTGTGCCCAGTATCGGGCACGCAGAAGTAAGTGTTAAATGCAAATATACAAATTGACAAGTGTATACAGGCATATTACTATATACAACATTATATGTGCAGCTGTTGTGTATATTGGCATGTAAAGCGAGTTGTTAAATAAGTGTATGTATGTATAAAAAGTGTATTGCAGGTAGTGATGTTGGTTCCACGATTATTATCATCAAGTGTTCTTGAGATGGATTGCCTGAGGGAAGAAACTGTTTCTGTGTCGGGCTGTTCTGGTGCGCAGTGCTCTGTAGCGTCGACCAGAAGGTAACAGTTTAAAAAGGCAGTGTGCTGGGTGTGAGGGGTCCAGAGTGATTTTGGCAGCCCTTCTGCTTGCTCTGGATAAGTACAGTTCTTGGAGAGTAGGGAGGGTTGTACCAATGATTCGCTCAGCAGTCCAAACTATTCGACATAGTCTTCGAAGGTCAGATTTGGTAGCTGAGCTAAACCAGACGAGCTAAAGGCTGCTCTCTCTAAAGTTTCTTTATTGGCATGACATACAGTATTGCCAAAGCATCTTAGACATGTAGAAAGTATGCAACATATTAACATCATTAACTTAATAAAATATACCGCAGGTAATAAATAACAGAAAAAAATTATAAAAATAGACATTATTGCTAAAAATTTCAATTCATTCATTCATTTTCTTGTCGGCGTAGTGCCTTTATTAATCCGGGGTCGCCACAGCGGAATGAACCGCCCTAAAAATTGGGGGGCAAGTAAAGTCTTTGTGTGGGAAGCACTGATGAGAAAAAACTTCTAAGAAATTCTACTATGGAGCCAGATCAGTCTCAAAAATAATATATTGACGTATTGAAATTAAATTCATATATGCACAGCACAATTCACATTTACAAAATCCAATGTGTTAATTCAAAACACAATTCATGAATACAACAAGGAACTAGTAAATTCACAAGTAAAAATATTTTCATATAAAACATTTTTGGCGAATAAATTAAATTTGTGTATATTATGAATTGTGTTTTGCATTGACACATTGTATAAGTGTATTTACGAATCGTGTTTTAAACTAACAAATTGTATTTTGTTAATGTGAACTTTGTTGTGGATGTATGAATTATATTTTGCATATGTATTATTTTTGAGATTGATCTTGCTCCATATTCTGACTCGGATTGGCTGTAGTTATTTTCCTCTCTCTCTTCTCGACTCCTGCCCTTAGTGTCTATTTTCAGCTATTTAGGCCTCTTCTGCCAATAGCATAACACCAACTACTTGGGAGGTGGGGATAAAGATAGTAACTTAGATAAACAAACAATGCATAAATTAAAAGTCATTTATGGCAAATCTCTACGATACATACAGTTGAATTCACAATGATTCATCCTCCAGTTAATTTATTCTTTTTCAAATATTTCCCAAATGATGTTTAACAGATCAAGGAATTTTTCACAGTATTTCCTATAATATTTTTTCCTCTGGAGAAAGTTGTCTGTTTTATTTTGGCTAGAATAAAAGCAGTTTTTAATTTTTCAAAAAACATTTTAATGTCAATATTATTAGCCCCTTTAAGTAATATTTGTTTTAGATTGTCTACAGAACAAACCACTGTTATACAATGACTTACAATTACTCTAACTTGCAAATTAACCTAATTAAGCTTTTAAACGTCACTTTAAGCTGAAAACTAGTGTCTTAAAAATATCTATTAAATAAATAAATAATAATCTATTAAATAAATAAAATAATCTATTAAATAAATAATCTACTAAATAATCTATTAAATAAATAAAAAATAAATAAAATAGTATTAAAAATATTATGGACTTTCATCATGTCAAAGATAAAAAAGGGAGGAGGGCTAATAATTCTGACTTCAGTTGTATATTCAACTGTAAAAAGCATGTATTATTATCATGATAATGACGATTTTGCAATATATTGTGCAGCCCCATGGCCAAGCACAGGATGCGTGACTGTGGTTGCACCTGGTGCTGCTATGAAAAGACTTGCCCCAAACGCTTTTCTGTACTACAGGCCTGTCATTTGCAGAAAAGCATCAACAAACACAGTGAAGCACAAAGGCTGGCTTTCTTTATAACCAAGCAGCAATTGCACAGACTGTTGACAGGACGGTTGGTGTTTATCACTGTCATGACTGTCAGCTCAGAAGGTTTGTGCAACATGTTCGATTCCGATAACAAACTCGCAACTGACAAATCTGACCTTTCTTCCATCTGATCCAGCCCTCCCACTCAGTCCAGTGCACAGAGGATGATGAATGGCTGCCGATTTTAAAATCTGATGGATGCCAAAAGTATATCGGCCACCAGGAAAAGTTTGCAGTACAGAGTAGTGTGCATCTGTGTTATAATAAGATTACCACACTTTAATTGCACCGACTCTGATAATAAATTAGTTGAACTGGTCTTATTACCTGCCTATTATTAAAATATTAGCTGTTTTTTGGTAATTATATAGTATATATTCTGAATTATCTTATTCTACACCCCTAACTCATACCTAACCCAAACTACTAGATTAATAACTATTAATTAGCACCAAATTAAGAGTTTATGGAATCAAAAGTCATAGTTAATGGTTTGTTAATAGTGAGAAATGTACCCTAAAATATAATGTCACTGATGTGTCTTATAAATGCACACAATTTTTTAAAATTACACTCTACTAGATTTACAATGTTAATAACTTATGGAATTTATGAAAAGGAATATTTCCAGTATCTTGTTTAATCTATGCCAGGAAGGATTGGAGTCTGGAGCCAGCACCTAAGCTTTTCACTCATCATAGCACACGTGCTGCTGATGATGTGACAATAAAAGTGATTTGATTTGATTTTTGATTTGATTTAAGGCAGTTCTGAAGGCAAAAGTGGGTCCAACCCGGTACTAGTAAAGTGTACCTAATAAAGTGGCCGGTGAGTGTACATATCACAATGTTTTTTCAATAAATTACCTAATTAATGCCAAATTTAATGCTAAATTATATTTGTGTACCTGCTATTATAGCACGTACTCTGTAAGACTTTTTTTAGCACATTAGGCAATGTAATGTAGATACTGTACATGCCACTGTAGATCTCTAAAACCAAGCAGTTTGTTCAAAAATCTGTAACAATTTTAATATTAACTAAGTATTAACTATTAATAATCTTAAGAATGCAACAAGGCAGCAAAAAAAGTGACTTGAATCTGTTTTAAGTGTTTTTGTTTTACCACTGAAGCAAAGCAGTGTTTTATTTTTGTTTGTTTTATTGAGTAAATTGATATGCTGCGTTCACACTAGACATGGTAGAAGCGTCAAGCGTGAGTGATTTACATGTTAAGTCAATGCAAAGGTGTGAACAGACATCCTACGGCACGATACGCGCGAATGAGGCAGCGCAAATGACGTGATTCGTGCGAATGAGCACGAGTTGAGCGTTTTGCGCATATGACGCGCGCATCACGTGTTTCACATGAAATGCTCGAGTTAGAATCACTGAACTTCAGCGGACATTCGCGCCGTATTGACCAATCAGTGGTTTGCTCTTGTGGGGGTGTGATTATGACGTAGTGCCTGTTGTTGGTGTACTGGGGGAAAATCCTCCTCCTGACATTGACAACAGTTTATCAAACTGGGCTTGGCTCAGTCAGAAGCACCGCTGAAAGCTTCCATCATTCAGGTACAGTTTCTGGAGGAGTTCATGAACTCACAGAAGTGGGTGCAACTCTGAAATAATCTAGTGGACTCCGATACGGCTCCAAACAAGTCGACGCTGTTTTTCAGCCTTCATAAAGCACATAAACACAGCTATTTTCTCTGTAAAATCCATGTTAGCCATTTAGCAATGAAGCTAGAGTCACCAGGCAGACAGAAGCCCTGGCCATCACGCGAATCTGCGTCTGATGTGAAGTGAATTTGTACGCACGCATGAAGCGATTAAACTCAAAAAGTTCACGCATCTATTTACGCGCGAATAGCACGACTTATCCGCGCTTCTCACGCCTGGTGTGAATACAGCATAAAAGTGGCAAAAAAAATATATAAATAAAATAATAATAATAATAAAATTAAAAAAATTAATGAATTTAAAAATTAAATAAATAAATCGTTGTTTATTTTTAGAAGTGCAAGTGATAGTTTGTTTTCCTGATATAATATGAAACATATGTTAGATATAACATTTTTTAAAATATTGTAATTGAATACTGAATATTGCAATATTTAGCCATGTCGTGTTCTTCTTCAGTATCGCACAGCCTTACATCGCACTGCGAAATTTGTACAAAATTACGCAAAATCATACAAACCAAGCTGAAAGCTGGCAACACAGAGTGGTCTGGGTCTACACATTTACAAGGTTACCTCTCAATTGCACTGACTCTCCAAAATAAACGTGCAATAATTCAAATAAATCAGTTGAACTGGGAAGAAAGCATAACCATAAAGAAAGTCAGGCAATGCAATCAGTATGCTGTCAATGTCAACCCGTTGCAGCCAGCCTCATGGAAACTTTGCTCTTATAAATTTCCCTGGTGGCCAAATCTCCATGATCGCCATTTTTCTCAGAAAACAGTCAATAATGTCCAAAATAATCCATACATGCAAAGAAAATAAAACTAAATAGTTCAGAAATCAAGTTATGTGTTGTAAAATGAAATAACGGTATTGAACACATGAAGAAATGGAGTTGTAAAAAAGCATGGAAAGCCCAGTGAGTAGCTGAAATCTCTCAGCAGTTCTTCGGCAGCCCTGCACCTCAACATTGTAAATGAATATTAGCTACCACAGTGCAACATCAATGGAGCTTAAAATACGCAGAAACAAACTGAATTTGAATTGTGCTAATTTGAATTATTAACAATTATAATTTAATAAAACTGAATATTACATGCCATTAAAAATTGTTTTGAATCGCATATTGAATAAAGACATATTTAGCATGCTAATCACAGATTGCATTTTTCTTTATTATCGCACAGCCTTACTTTATACTGTTAAATTTAGTAAAAACTATGCAAAAGTCTACACATTTACAAGATTACCTCTCAATTGCACGGACTCTCCAAAATAAACGTGCAATAATTCAAATAAATCAGTTGAACTGGGAAGAAAACATAACCATAAAGAAAGTCAGGCAATGCAATCAGTATGCTGTCACTGTCAACCCGTTGCAGGCAGCCTCACGGAAACTGTGCTCTTATAAATTTCCCTGGCGGCCAAATGAGTGACTCAGAGCTGAGTAAACCATGGGCTTAAGCAAAAAAACAAGACGTTTTCCCCTATTTTCCTGTCATAATAGTTGAGAGTGAACAGTGTTGAGGCAACCGGCTAAAAAATCTTCAGCAAAATATGATGCAAGGTAAATGCAAATGAGGGAAGTGGGTTGTATCTAGCAGATTTTCCTCTGGAGGTTAGAATGTAGGACGAGTCATGTAAATGATGAATGCACAGACACCCCCCCACCCTTCTCTACTGGGATATAAAGTTTAAAGAGGGTGCATGCAAACTCTCCCAGCGAGCTACAATAAACTCTAGCTCTCCGTCTGGACCATGACAAAGTGGATATGGAATAGCGTTCAAGTATCAAGAACGGTGGCTCCTCAGAGATTTACCCTTGGAGGATTGAGACCTGGATTTAAGACTTGACATTATACCACAGCATGGTTTCAAAACATTTGCACTCAAGCAGAAATCTACAGTCTCTAGAATCGATGGCCGCTTCAAAAAGTTGGAGTAGATTATGTTTTTCTGCTTAAAGGCAGATTTTCTTAAAAATTGCACTGCTGTTTAAATGACAGAATGGTTTATGACTTCTGCAGGTCAGGTTTGTGTATAGATTCAACTTCATTTAGTTTTGTAACAGCTTGCTATATTTGTAGATGGCTGGTGCATATAAATAAATATAAATCCATATAATAAGTCAACTAAAAGTAGTCTGAAATGTTACTTTTACATAAAACATTTATTCATTCATTATTAAACTGGGGTCGCCACAGCTGAATGAACCGCCGACTTATGCAGCATATGTTTTACGCAGCGAATGCGCTTCCAGCTGCAACCCATGACCGGGAAACACCCATACACGCTTGCATTCACACCCACACATACAGCCAATTTAGCTTATTCAATTCACCTATCGCATATCTATGGACTGTGGGGAAAAACTGGAGCAGATGGAGGAAACCCACATGAACACGGGGGGAACATGCAAACTCCACACAGAAATGCCTACTGGCCCAGCCGGGACTCGAACCAGCAACCTTCTTGCTAAAAAAATGAAAAAAATTATAAAAATAAATAATCAAAAACTGTGGGTTTGCATGATGGATTTAAGCTATTCGGCTACTATAGAGAAATAAAAAAGCTTGAAAAGGGTTTATGTGTCCTTAAGATTGTCATAATGCATCAAAAACTCTTTTCTTTAGTGCTTTTCTTCTTCTAAGTCAAACTAAGAGCAGAAACAAGAGAGTTAAATTCAGCAAGAAAAATGGAGAAATACAAAGGAGATTTAAGTCATTTTTGCTTTTGAATAAAAATAATTGCAGGCAGTATATAAAATTAAGCATCAGTAACTAGTAAAAGGGTCTTGTTTAAGGTTTGTGACACCGAACTATAGGAAACTGACAAAATAACTAAAATCAATCTATCCATCCATCCAGGTGTTTACAATCCTTTTTATCAAGTTCTTCTTTGTAAACAATGCGAGTATGAATCAGGCAAAATAATGCAGTACAGTTACACATTTCCCAGTCGAGGCTCGAACCAGCGACCTTCTTGAAGACATATACTAGGGCTGTGCAATATGGACAAAATCATCATATTGCTATTTTTGGAACGAATATTGCGATTGCGATTTTATTTGCAATTTTGGCAGCTGTTTTTGCTTTTTCAAACAAGTTACATACACACATTCTAAATGTATTCAGTGCTCAAGAAGTGCATAACAAAACCTTTTACAATGAAATAACATAGTATTCAGTTAATAAATAAAACTGTACTAAAATTGCCTTTAAAACAGACAACATAAAATAAATGAAGATGAAGTAACCTCAGCTCTAGTTAAACACATACTGTACGCAGTAGCACTAACTGCTTGATAAACAAAACTGTAATAAATTGTCTTAAAAACAGACAACATGAAGAAATAAAGATGAACAAACCTCAATTCCAGTCAGAACAATAAATAAAAACTAACGTAAATCAAAACCACCTGTTCGGTTCTCCCGCTCAACTTCATCATGTGCGGAGTGAGCTCTGATTGGTTAACATCGTTCTCCCGCTCAGCTTAGCTGTAATTGCCCGGTGTGCTGCGTCAGCTCTGATTAATTAACGTATTAAAATCATGCGGACAAGAACATGAACAAAAATCTACATAAATAATTAGATTAAATTGCAGCCTTACGCGATTTACAAATTGCATCACATTTTTTTCCCGCGATTGTGAATAATTGCACAGCCCTAGCATATACTTACATTAATAGCCAGTTTATGATAAATGAATGCATCATAAATATCTTTAATATTAAAATAAATGTAAAGATTCATAATTAATTGTCAATAAGCATATAAATAGGTTGTAAATGGGTTGAACACTTTAAATAAATAATTAAATTCATAAGTGTATTTTAAAAGATTTAAAAAGTTTTAAACAATTTTAAAAAATTTATTCCGATTTTCATACATTTTTAGGAAATAATATTAAACTGTAGTTTACATTATATATTATTATTATTATGTATATATTGATATTAAAACTAGTCAAATCTGGTTTCTTTTATTATTTTTTTGGTTTCTTGAGGCATAAACAAATCTTCCATAACAATCAGGTTAAATTTTAAAGGCTTTATTTATTTTGCACGAAATGAAACAATAAATATTCAGTGATTTATATTAAAGAATGACCATTCCTGGATTATTACATCCATTTAAAAAAAGGTTATTGTGTATGGTGGGCATGAGGGCAGTCTTGCTGATTTGCCACATTAGGCAGAATCCTGCGTTTTGGCAGGCACTGCATGTATTGCCTGCTGTTTCAGCTGGAAGCTGCCAAAAGGACTTGTTGAAGTCATGAAGGCCTTTTATGAGCGAGAAAAAGACAAAGAGCTCCAAGCGGTTTGAACTTGCTGTGCAGGGAACGAGGAATGAAACTGAAAATTAGGCAGAACTGACACATCAGTTAGACTCCTCATTCTAAAACAATACAGATTTTACCCAGAAGGCAATGTGTTCAATCATAAAACTGCCTTGAAAGCTGTACTGGCAAACTAAACATACAGGATCAAGCCATCTACATTAGATGCCATCTATATTAGATCATCAAGAGCAATTTGCTCAAACATGCCCAAACTTCAACACATGCATCCCAGCAATCCACAGGGATGGGGAGAGGCTTCGTCACAATCCTGTTGGCAGAAAGAGCACAGATAGACGGAGGGAAGTCGCCCCTAGTGAGGCTGATGAGACGCAGTGGACTGGAAAACACTGGCTGAGCAAGATGTAAACTCAAATCTCCGCAACACTGTGCTTAGCAGCATTACCTTAAATAATGACATACGGTGGATTAAAAAAGTATGAAGCGCATCACCGTTTTCCAGAAAACATATTTCAAAAGTGCTCCAGACTTGAAATTTTCACCAGTAACGACCAAAGAAAGCCTTGCACGCAAAGAAAACAAAACTAAATAGTTTAGAAATCAAGTTGTATGTTGTAAAATGAAATGACGGTATTGAACACATGAAGACAGGGAGGTATAGAAAAGCATGGAAAGCCCAGTGAGTACCTGAAATCTCTCAGTAGTTATTCAACAGCCCTGCACCTCATCAGTGTAAATGAATATTAGCTGCTTCAGTCCAACATCTAAGTTAGCAGATGACGAGGATGACACCATGGTAGACATTTCAGCAAGAGAACGCCCCCCTGAACAGCCAAGGAAATGCTCCACTGCATTCAGAAAAGAAAATAAAGCTGCTAAATTCACCCAGCCAATCAACTGACTCGAATCCAATATAAAATTAGCTAGAACTAATGATCAGAGCTGATAGACAAGATCCACAGAACTTTCAAGATTTTTAGACTTTGTTGAAGTTTGGGGGGGGGGGTGTTCACAACTGAGGAATGCATGAGACGATATTCTCCATGCAAGAGGTGTCTTTAAGCTGTCCTAAATAAATAAATAAATAAATAAACAAATAAATAAATAGATAAATAAAGGCTTTTATACAAAGTATGATAAACATTTTAGTAGTTTAGCACTTTCTCCTTGTGTCAGTGCATTGTTATTTAAAAATACATACAATTAAAGGCAGAATTATAATTCCTTTTTTTTTCTTTTAGTTTGGCTGGAATAACAACTATATTATAGATTTTTAAATTTATTTTAAAGGTCAAAATTTTAGCCTATATTATTGTTAGCCAATAATAATCGCCACAAGATTTTTTTTTCCAATTGTCTACAGAACTTACCTTGTTAGCCTGATTGATCTAATTAAGCCTTCAGCTTGCACTTTAAGCTGATTACTAGTATGAAAATATTAAATATTATGTGCTGTCATCATTATAAGATATAAGAAATCAGTTATTATTACGTAATTAAGAGTAAAACTATTATGTTTAAAATACTTGATTTGACTTCTAATTTCTGGGGGGAAAAAGGTTTTGGTGTATTTGTATGTTTGAATTGTTTGTGATTTTAGTGAAATCTGGTACAATTTCATTCGAGTAGCACATTTGGAAATATATTTGGCAATAAAAAAGTCATGTCACGCTCAATACTTGTCTTACCAGCTTTATCTGGTTTCCTGATTTTGGATCAGCCTGATGGCACTTTAGCCAAAAAAAACATATTGTTTGTTCACACTGGTTGTGTCTGTAGGGAGAATTTGCTTAAAAGCAACAAAAGCCTGCATGAAACGGAAACTAAAAATATCCTTTACAGGGGAGATTATGGCAAAACCCAATATATAACCATGTCATCTTAAAAAAGCTTCTTAGGATTACATAAAAGCTCTGATACTCTGCTTGTTGGGTTTTTACTCTTTTAAACAAGCAATGCAATAATATATCTTACAGTTTATACATTTAAAGCTACATTTAAAATTATTTTAATTCTGCCATCATTTACTCAATCTTGACTTTTTCCAAACCAGTTTGGTAATAATTATAAATGATTGAAATAATATATTTTGAAGAATGAGTGAAACTTGTAAGCAAGAGCTCTATGGTAGAAAAAAACAAATACTATGGAAGTCAATGACTGCAGGTTTTCAACATTCTTTAAATATCTAATTTTGTGCTTTTGTGGTGAGTAAAAGACGGCAGGTAGATTTTGTGATTGGCAGGTGATTTTGGCAAACTATCCGTATGATTAAAGTTACACACATTTATGCATGCAATGACTGACCAATTTCACTATTAACCCCGTTCTAATTCGTCACAGTTAATTAATCGTAAAGGCTTCTCAAAATCGTGTTTCTGCACAGAACAAACTGCTGCAACTAAAAGTTATGCTTACCGAGCGCTAGTTTAAAGTTCCAAGCTTGTACATCGATGCGAATACCCTTGCACACTGGATTAACTTTGGCTGAGGCTATTAACTATAGGCTGTTCACAATATTGGGAGTGACGTGCACGAAGCGCGTATGTAGCACGATGTGCTCACGCTTTCCAGGCACACTAAGTTGAAAGAGTGGTGCGAGCGCACTGTGAGTCACATGACAAGAACTGACCAATCAGCTTCATATTTTGTATGGAATGTACACATTTCAACACCGAAGAAAAAGAAAAAAATACAAAATGAAAAATACCAAGCAAGTTCACATATAGCTGAACAAAAGAGCCTTTTAGACAGAGCAGCAGTAGCCTTTAACTACATTATTCTCTTTAAAACGGAAATACTTAGCTAATAGCTAAATAATATTAGCTAAGTATTATTTTTATTTATTTATTTATTTGTTTGTTCTCTCATTTTCGGTATAAAATTACTTATGTTTAAATGGCAAAAACTTTTTTCCACTTATTCTTAGGTCCAAAGGGAAACGAACTATTGTTTGTTTTTATTATTATTTTGTGCTCTATTAATTGGTTACTAAGCAGCAATAGATGGACTTTAACCACTTGACTGGCGCTCTACTAAATGGTTGACCATATTTTGACTTTTAAACAATGACTGTTAAAGTCATTTAAAGAATGACTGTTTTAAATGATTTTGATTTGATTTGTTGGTTTACAAAAACAAACAAACAAAAAACAATCCTGTTGCACTACTAAACTTGATTTTGGTTTTATTGTAAAAACAAACAAACAAAAAAAACAGAAAAAACATGTTAAATGAGAACCTGAAATATTTTATGGTATACTTCAAAAAATAAAGATGATTTAGTATTCAATGTTTTATTTTGATTATGTTTTTGTCTGACACTTCATATTTTCAGATTTGTCATACTATATGCATTAATTCTGGTACTATTACCATAAACCAACCATTTGGTAGAGGCTGACAGTTTAGAAGTTATGGCATGTGTTGAAAAAAAAATGCAATGAGTGTGTTATCTAGCGACATTAGGAGTTTTTCTTCTTGGTGGGGCAGTTAAAGGGTTTAAATAAGGTTTTCATGTCATTTTCTAAACTAGTAGTGTTTTGAAATGAATGAATGCATGATATTCGTGATAACTGATGAAAATTCCTCAACTATAATTGTACAACCAAAATCTACACTGCAAAAAAATCTGTAATTTTACGGTTTATTTGCGGCAGATGGGGTGTCAAAAAAAAAAAAAACATAAAATAACGACCGTTAAATTGCAGAAATTTACCAGAAATGTAAATTTAAGGAAATTTCTGTAATTTAATATCCAATATTTTGAGATAAATTTCTGTAATTTAATATTCATTATTTTAAGGTATATTTCTGTAATTTAATATCCATTATTTTAAGGTATATTTCTGTAATTTAATATCCATTATTTTAAGGTATATTTCTGTAATTTAATATCCATTATTTTAAGGTATATTTCTGTAATTTAATATGCATTTTTTTAAGGTATATTTCTGTAATTTAATGGCCGTTATTTTAAGTTATTTTTTTCCTGCACCCCTGCTGCCGCAAATAAATTGTAAAATCATGGATTTTTTTACAGTGTATAATCGTTGCATCCCTATTATGTCCAAATTTGCACTCCGAATGTCTGTATCTAAATAAAAAAAAAAAAAAGAAAAAAAGGTAAAAAAGTATTTTTACAACCCCACAAGTAAAGCAGACCCATTAACACAGATCTGGATTCAACGGTGTTAACTGGCCTGCATTTCCAAGTGTCCTCTTCCAGTTCTCAGTAAAGTATCATTGTGGTCGCGCAGCGAACAAAGCGACAACTGTTTGACAATAAATGGCTTTAGGCAGTGGATGTCAAAGGTGCTTGAACAGAGCTGAACGCAGCACTCAAACAGAGACATGAAAATGGACAAGCAGCTTCTATTCACCGAGCCGCTGAAAGAGTCTAATGTGCCCAATGACCCTTGCTGTGGTCACTAACAGCTCCATCTGAGGCTTGCAGAACGAAGAAAAACACGAAAATTGGTTCTTCAAGGTGAACCGTGTCATTTCCCCAGTAGCGGCACGCAACAAAATGACATCCTTCACCCCTGAGGACAGAAATTAACATCATACATCGTGAATTAACATCACACTGAGTTGAAAGCACACCAGCATTTGGAATATTTTAGCAGTGATTCAACTCAAACGCAGTGCAAAAACAAATCGAACAACCTTGGTGTGCAGGCGGATTTATCGGCCCCTCATCAAATATTGGGATGAAATGTGCTAAAAGTTTCTTCCTTTTATCAGCACGCCATGGCGGATCAGAGATCAAAACACCACATGAAACATACAAATGTGAATCTGTGAGGGAATAAAGAAGCAGACGAGTCATTTAAAATTATGAATGGAAACTGAAAAAGAAAAAGAATTATACATTAAGAAATATCTGCTTTGATCAACTAAGATCCATCTGGGGATGGATTTACGACACATACAAGCTTATAAATAAGTCTATTTTGTATTCCCAAAGACATGAGAATATGTAGAGATCCCGATACTGTGCCGAATTTGGTTTTTATTATTCTTTTTAAGTAAAATACAGTTTCAATAGTTCTTGTGATAAACTCAAATAATATACATTCTTTAGTAAAAAACAACAGACCTATGGGCCTACTGTATTGGCCCGTTTCCACTGAGTGGTACGGTACGGTTTTGACAGTGGAAATGGAACCGTACAACTTTTTGGTTACCCTTTTCAAAGGGTACCTAGCACGAAGAAAGGGTACCAAAAGGCGGAGCTAGACGCGCAACTGAACGCTATTGGTTTACAGAGAAACGTCATTGGCTCGCACAACAAGCCAGAATGAAAACAAAGGAACTGCCATGTTTTAAATACACAGCCGAGACATTACACCGTAATAATATACACATATAATAACGAGCCATGGTTGACCTAAGCTCAAACAAACCTTGTCGTTGTTTTGATGAACAGCCACAAAGACAAGAAGAAGAGCAGATTCTCCCCTGTGCCCCGTAGTTTTTTACGAGCCAGTCTAAAGCATGAGCGGTTTCGCTTGCTCTCGCATCTATATTTGAAATAAGAAACTTCTTCAGCTGATGATAATAACGTGCGCTTGATTATCGACGTGCTTTTAAAACCCGATTATTTCAGAAACAGACAAACGCGAGAGTGAAGCGTGAAAAAACAAAAGAGAAGCCGGAAAAACCAAAGGAGCAAATTATTTTTTTCAGCAAACATGAACAAACTGCTATGTTTGACTATTATCATCGCCTTTTGGACTATTATGAACTCAGAATGACGGAATTACTTTCTAACAAGAGGCTACATGTGCTGGTGAAGATTAAAGACACAGATGAGAGGTTTGTGCTGACTGTGGGCTATATTTCGTGTTGTTTTTGGACCTAAATAAGGACTACATTTCTGCTGTGTGTAGTGTTTTTATAATTGGTAACATATCAGAGACTGTAAGGGGCTGTATGTGTTCATATATGCGTTTTCATTTGCCATTCACTGACAGTCGGACAGACTCATGCAATTCAAAATCCGCCTTTTAAAATTGAAATCGAAAGCGGAATAAAACACTCTCCTAATAAAAGCTGGCACATCAGTGTGCTGCTACATTGAACACATGATTCGATTCACGCCTTCTGATTGGTTCTCAGTATATAGCTGCTTTTGCTGTCAAAGGCAGGTGGCGTTTAGTAGCTTTTGCATACAAACTGTTATTTCTGAATGCACTGACGCTGCGGTTTAGATGATTTGAAGCAAATCTATTTGTTGATGGTGTACTACTTCTCTAAAGCATTCACTCAATGCCATTAGCTCATTTTTGGTGGAAGTGGCGGTTAGGGGCTTTTGCATCTGAACTCTTCATATGTTCTATATATGAAGAGTTTGATTGCAGAACGTGATAAACGTCAATTTTTGACATTTGGATTTTATGATTGGAAATCCCTGTTCAGATGTTCCCTTATCTATGTGTGAATTGCTGCCATTAACACAATTGAAGAATGAACATTTTAGGCCTACTACAAAATGTATTTTTTCACAAAACACGATATCCGCCAGACCAGTTTCTTTACAAAGTGCGATATAACATTATATAGCATATCATATTATAGAACAGTTATATGCGCAAGCTCAGCATGCCCTGGGAGGAGAGTCACCGCCGGCGAAGTGCTCCGAGTTTGCTCATTGCTTTAACGATAATATCAAAACAAAAAAACATATGTTTTTAAAAGAGGATTCACTAGGCTAACTAAAAACGTTTGCCATTTAATTGTTTATACTGTAGGCGAGCTGTCAGTCACAGGCTACGTCCGTCTGTCAGTCAGAGAATCAAAGCTTCAGAGTCGAGCAAACCTCATGGATTTTGATGACGGATTGGAGCCGGTCATTCCAGCTGCATAATAATAACAATCATAATAATGATAACATTATTATTATTACAGTGAAATAAGTCATTAAATATGATGGGACGAGGCGAGCTTGTGTCCGCGGACTCGGTGCAACAAAAACTGCGACATCGCGGCTCCGCCCGCTCTGATCAGGTTTGGTTTTCAGCAGCGGTGTGAAGGAGCCTCCACTCTTTCTGTAACGAGCTACAAGTCGTTTATTTAACTAACTTAATCTTACTTATCTATATTATAACTAATCACAATTAGTCCGAAGCTGTTTAAGGATGGTTGAAACGATAAACATCCTGCAGTTAGTTTGCTCTGACAGCTCAGACGGTACGTGTTATCCGACCTTTTAATTCAGGGACTGGCCTGGATTACTGGCACACACCATAGTCACATTATGTTTATTATGGCATTATGTTTTTGAATATTATGAATATTTATGATCTATTGATAAATTATTGTTAATTTTCCCACTGATGATCCAAAAGATTTCTTCAAATGCCACAGTGAAGCCTGCTTAAAACCACTGGTGCCCTAGCAAAAAAAAAAGTTATGTTATGTTATATTGTGTACGTTCTAGACAAAACTAACTAACTCAGAATCTTATTATTAATAATCAATGTTTGTAAATACTGTTCCATATAGTTTTTATTAATTTTAATCAATTTAAGATGTTTGACAATGTTAAGATAAATATGTTGCATTTTGGCATGCTTTTTGACTTATTTATGAACTATTTATGGACATAAAATTCAATAAAAAATATCCTGGATTTGAAGAATATGTGTCCCTGGCCTTCACTGAGCTCAAGTAATAGTTTAACATACAGAAATTGTGAATAAACTTGACTGTTGATGTCTTCATTAATAATGTCAAATAACCAACATTTCTCAAAATGGATATATCTCGTTTTGCAACGAAACTCTTCATATGTCCCCATGTTCTATATATAAGATACCACACAATATTCTGAGAACGATTTTTTTCCTCACAAAATTCATTTGGGAAATTGTGATTTTCATGAACTAACCCTGGAAGAGAATATAAAAAAATAAATAAAATAAAAAACTTTAGATAGCTTTCAAAAAGAGCAGCCAAACGTTTTAGACCTTTGCAAAAAAGCACAAGGTGTGATTCAACCCTTTTCTTCGCTTACTGAATGGTGGAATATATTTCTCTAAAATCTGAGCAGTGGACTTTCAGCTATTGAACAGATCACCTCAATCTGAAGCTGGAAACAGGCTTGTACTCCCTATGGACCGAATGGATGCCAAAACACAATGCGGAGCGATGAAGGGGGCAGCTGGGGCACAGATGAAACACACAGACACGGGCCAGAGCCTGTAGCTCGCCGCGGGCAGTCTGGCATGATTTCTCTGCGGTCAGCCCACTTCACAGACCCCAAACAGCAAAGCAAGAGGTCTTTAACTGAGGGCAACACACATCACTTCACTCTGGTACCCATCTGCCTGGTAAAGATGTGTGTAGCAAACATATGGCTGCACGGAGATGCTCTAATACACAGCGATACAAAACATCAATCGCGGCTGGCTGTTTAATTGAGTCATTTAAAGCTAATCATGGGCTGGAATTAAAAGAGATTACATCCTAGTCTTGCACTGGCCTCAGAACAATGGTCCGTAATCTGTGTTAATTCCCAAACCTAATCAGGGGAGAGGAGGACTACAGATCCGGGTTTATGAGGGGGCTCGCGTCTGTCTGTCAACAAAGGCCAACATTCAATGTGTGCAGCATACATAAAGAGCTGAAGAAAAAGTGTCCCGTCAGGACTTAATAAGAATAAATGTCACAGGAAAAAATGGTGCATAACCATAAACCATAAGATTCATAAGTGTTTATGAAAACACACGTATAACTATTAGAGCATCTGTTGCTATGGTAACTAAGGGGGTTGCTAAGTGGATTCTTACTGTCTAATTTATGTACATACTAGGAGATAGTTCATGTCAAAATTTTAATTATTTTATAATTTACTCTCTTGACTTGTTATAGATCATTCATTCATTCATTTTCTTTTCGGCTTAGTCCCTTTATTAATCTGGGGTTGCCACAGTGGAATGAACCGCCAACTTATCCAGCATTTGTTTTACGCAGCGTATGCCCTTCCAGCTGCAACCCATCTCTGGGAAACATCCTGACACAGTCATACACTATAGCCTACCCAATTCACCTACAGTATACCACACGTCTTTGGACTTGTGGTGGAAAACCGGAGCACCCGGAGGAAACCCACGCGAACACGGGGAGAATATGCAAACTCCACACAGAAATGCCAACTGACCCAGCCGGGGCTCGAACCATATATGAGCCATTCCATGGTTATGGATGTGACATTTGCAGTAAAAACTCAAAACATAAACGCACAGATAAGGTATATGTTAACATTATATTGAAGCATCTGTTTACATTTTCCAAAACAAATATACACAGAATTATGCGATCAGAAAAATATCAATCTGAAAACAATTTTTATACTTTAAATGAGGAAAATAAACATGCGTTATGGACAAAAAAAGTCTGCAAGTTTACAGTATACAACATACTTTGTAGAAATTCTGTGGATTAAACTGCGCAATCCAAAAGAAATAATGATAATCACGAGAATAAGTGTCGGCTCTCCGTAGAACAAAAATGGTTGGTTTTATTTTAATTTACATTTTTACATTTATGAAGAGGGTGCCACGGTGGCGCGTGAGTAGCACGTTCGCCTCACAGCAAGAAGGTCGCTGGTTCGATCCCCGGTTGGGGCAGGTCCCGGTTGGGCCAGTTGGCATTTCTGTGTGGAGTTTGCATGTTCTCCCCGTGGTTGCGTGGGTTTCCTCCGGGTGCTCCGGTTTCCCCCACAGTCCAAAGACATGCGGTACAGGTGAATTGGGTAAGCTAAATTGTCCATAGTGTATGTGTGTGAATGAGAATGTATGAATGTGTTTCCCAGAGATGGGTTGTGGCTGGAAGGGCATCCGCTGCGTAAAACAAATGCCGGATAAGTTGGCGGTTCATTCCGCTGTGGCGACCCCGGATTAATAAAGGGACTAAGCCGAAAAGAAAATGAATGAATGAATGAACATTTATGAAGAAAAAGCTACGTTATGCATGACACTTTTCTGTTATGGATGTGACGGATGTGAAACTTCCACTTGTGAGATTTTGGTAAATCAAATGTAATTGTTTTAAAAACAGTAGCTACATTTCCATCCAGCTATTTTTATTGGCATTTTTAATATGCGCATAAATAACGGTTGATGGAAACGCCATGATGCGCATAAATTTTGAAAATGCGCATAAAAAATGTATGCACATAACCGAGTAGGATAAACTTTTTATTCGATAAGAAAAGATGCGCATAAACTGCGATGGAAACACTTTTACAGCATAAATTCCAGTATGCGCATTAAAAAAGGTCATGTGATTTTGTTATAAGAGATCATGTGATGATGAAATGTGTGTGAATGGACAAACCAGCAGGCTGAGCACATCGTAAAACATCTGAAATGTTGTTTTGCTCATTCTAAAACGCCTTACCGTTTCAGTAGTTGTGTTATTATATTATTAATGACCTCCAGAATCAAGAGCGTCTGTGTTCCGCGTCTGACACCTTCAAACGCCACCGCGCGTTCACTGCGTGTCAGGATTGCCTTCTGAGGTACAAGTCATTTATTAAATGAAGAAAAGATTGACACAGCTACTCCTACTGCAGCAAATTACGTTTTTACTGTTGATATTGGGCGCCAGTTAATCAGGAAGTGACAATTTTGTCTGCTTTGACTCGTTGGACTTAATTTTTTCATGGCAAGGTTGACATTTGCATGGAATTGCTCATATAAATTTGTTCGATAGATAGACAGACAGACAGATAAATATTTATTTATTTGTTTATTTATTTATTTATTTATAAAACTAATATATCAGCTCTTAAATATTTCTGCAAATGTTCTTGGTTTACTTGTCTCATTTTTCTAATGAGCTTTGGTGGACACTGAATGGCTTGCCTGCAGTAAATGTAATGCTATGTGACATTTTATGCTATGCATTTACAAGCTGCTTCAGAGATGTCTTTTCAAAGTTAAAACACTAACTGTGAGATTATATAAGATGTACACTGAAACAAAAAAAAAATCAAATATGATTCATTGGCTTTACTTTTGTTTACGTTAAGTGGTTGTAAACCATTTATTTAGGCTGAATTTAAACAAACAAATTACATTGAACATAACTACATTTTATCTGTTTAAATTCAACCGAAATAAAGAGTTTTTCAGACATCATTTTTGTTCAGCGTAGTAAAAGAGAAAGATACAGTGATCATCTGACCATATCAATAAGTGTCAGGATGATGGTCATGGTTTGATATTCCTAGGAAAAGAAAGAAAAGATGATACTTTTACTGTGGATCTTGGGAGTTAAGAATGCATTTAATTTATTAAAAATTATATATATACTGTATATACACTGTATAAATAAACAACACTGCAGTTCTGAAAATATCCCATTCATGTGTGCCTTTAAACTCCTAAATGCACATAGACACAGGCAGTTGAATAATATTTTGCACTAAGAGACCACATTAATTCAGATAAAGCTCTGAAAGGGCTCATCTGTGAATAGTGTGACAATCTTCAGCCCCTATCTCAGCTGAACTAGTGGCAGGTTGTAATCGTTTTACTAA
This sequence comes from Danio albolineatus, assembly GCA_903798035.1. NCBI lineage: Eukaryota > Metazoa > Chordata > Actinopteri > Cypriniformes > Danionidae > Danio > Danio albolineatus. Next base: position 141,613 of record CAIGQQ010031610.1, read on the forward strand.
GCACCTGCCCTCGTGTAACAATCCCATATCTGAGGATCAGCATAAGAATGTGTTTAAAGACTTCAAAAGGTTTAAAGGTTTAGCGGACCACTTTCACTTCCACTTCTCTAGGATGACACGCAGATCCACTGCTTTCATCAAACACTGAGAGGGAATTTCCAGAAAATCCAATTAAAATCGCACACAATTAAAGTTGCACCATGTGATGGTTAGTGAACACGAAGCTCAAATAAAAGCATGCAGTCGAGTTTAGAAAACCTATTATTTATAAATTGAACTAATTAGCATGCAAATCTGAAGTCATTGAAGATGTTGCACAACAAAAAGAACTTAAAGGGTCACAAAACACCAAAACACATTTTTTGAGCTGTTGACAGTCATATATGTGTCCCACGCTGCAATAAACACTATTAGGACACATATATTTAGCTTAAGAGTGAAAATTGGTTGGTTTTGCGTTATTTCGACTAAATTCGTTCTTCCGCTTTGAAGCTAATATTTGAAGCTGCGTCACGGCGATTAGATTCTTGTGTGTATTCCAGTGTGGAGAGTGGATGTCTGTACCGGCGAGTGCATCGTGACGTTTCTGAGTGTGCAGCATTAATTCATGAGAAAGACTCTGTTCAAACCAATCAGTGTGCACTATTGTGTATGCGGTGCAACTTCATTAATATGCATGATAGCTTCGAAGACTACAGTGTTCAGATGCTAGGGAGCCGCAAATTTGTGTTGCCAAAACAAGTGGAAGAAGAAGAATTGTTTCGAGACACAGGTCGACCCACGTGTGGACTACAGTGCAAGCAACAGAAATGCGTTTGTGAGGAACATGTTTTACCCGATATCTGGAAATGGTGAAATTCGGATTTGCTGTTCGTCTCCTTTTAAAAAATACACTGCTCCAGTTCATGTTGACTGTCCTGGCTATACAGATTTGGTAAGTAAGCAATCAGCGGTCTTTGTTTGTTTATTCAGATGGCAAAGTTAGTTCGTATCGTCAGCAGTACTGTTTCAGTGTTTAAAGACAGACCTTAGTGAAAATGATTTGAACCGTTACTGAGTTTACAGTACGTTAATATCACTACAATATTATAGACTGAAAGTTCCGCTGTAAATGCTGCTCTCCGAGTGTAAACATGTAAACACCACTGTCAAACTATTACCACTGTGTAGAATTTTTGCTGCATTTTGTGACAGGATAGTCTACACACACGGCTTTCTGACGCTACCTACTGAGTGCATCTAAGTTACAGAGAAATGCGGAAAAAGGTTTTTTTTTTCTAACATACGCCGTGCGGTATCTAACAATCTATTAAAACTACACTCCTCCAGCAGTTCCTCTCATCTCGTTTGTCACAGGGGACATGCAGGAAATGCTCCTGAATAAAAGTAAAAGTGCCAAACTGCAGTTAAAGTCGACAAATTAATAATTTGGCAAATAATTGGATGACTGATGTCCATGTAAACACAGTCACTGTCTTTCTCCCCTGCGTCTTTGTGTTTATTTTGCCTGTTTGAAAATCAACGCGTGCCCAAATGGAAACTCCCATTATTATGCAAAACCTTCCCTCTTTCCTCCACCGACACTCCTACCTACTGTAAACAGAGCGGGACACACCCACTTTCCTGACCGTTTTCAAACTAGAGGTATGAAAACACCGCTGAGACAGGCTGTTTCGTAACCCTTTAAAACTGCATTAGTATGTTTAAATCTCAAATAAACTTTGTTATTTAAGAATTAATCTTAAAAGTATTCAATATATCCATCATTTTCATGCAAATTTAAAAGCAAAAGTCAAATATTTGTTAAAGGCTTAGACTCCCCCAAAATAAAATAAAAAAATACTCACCATTTCCATCACCCGCAAGTGTTTCCAAACCTTAAGATGTTGTTGTTGTTGTTGTTTTTTTCTGTTCAACACGAAATAAGCTATACTGAAAAATGTTAGAAACCGGTAACCATTGACTTTCATAGTGGGAAAAAGAAAACTATAGAACTCAATGTTTACAGGTTTGCAGCTTTTTTCAAAACATCTTATTTTTGTGTTTAGAACAAGTGAAGGATGAATGAGGCTCTGTCCACACGAACACGGGTATTTTCAAAACTGCAGATTTGCCTACTAAGTTTAGCAGTTTTATACATAAAAATCCAATATCAGGTGATCAGAACCGAATTTTTCTGAAAACTCTGGTCAGTGGGCCTGTCACAATATCTATTTTTTGTTCTATGATATATTGCAACAAAATCTATTGCGATAAACGATAATATTGTCATTTTAGGACCATTTTATGCCATTATATAATGCCAGAATGACAATATAATATGCAGGTTCACTCTTCCAAAGAACACATCATAATTTATTATTAAGAATATTTAATCTAATTACTGTCATTTTAACAGTTTAATTATTAGGCATTAAAATCTGAATGTGAAAACGCATATTCTAATAAAAAAAATAAAAATAAACAAATAAATAAATAAATTAATTAATTAATTACTTAATTAAGTAATAATTATAATAATAATAATAAATGTTAACAAAAAAAAGTGCAAGGTAAAAAGTAACCGAGGCTGCTATGTCTGCTACCAGATCTACATCCAGTTGTCAGACACCCACATGAAAATTAGGAATGCAACAATACAGTTTCATGGCACCTTTAATCTAGTTCTTCGTTCAAGGTTGCATCGGGTCACAGTCTTCTGTATACTCACATTGTGCAAACTCAAAGCAGCCAGCATGAGAGAATGTTAGCTGTAGCTTTGTCACTGTGTATTAAGACTTCCACCGAGTACATAAAGCCTGTAATGTGTCTAATACAACATGACCGTTCTGCCGTTCCTCATGGCTATGATTCTGTGTGAACGTGACAACTCTTCAGCGACCACCCGCTGCCTTTTCATTTGTTCACATACCTGAGGGAAAATAAATCGCTTGGTAACAATCTCAGAAGCAACTAAAAATCCCTTTCCAGCTAAAAGAGCTGGCGTTTCTCAAAGCTGAAGAAGAAATAAAACTGACGAAACAGTTCAAAGAGAGTAAGAGCAAAGGTATAAAGCTGATCACAGGTGAACTTGAGCTGCACGACATCAAGGGACTGATCAAAACTGCAGAGGAAAATGGATTTTTGAAGATAGCTTATAAACTTTAGCATACAGACCTACTGTGAGCTTTAAAATTGTTAATCGATGGGGTGCTTTTACAGATCCTATCTGTTCACACTTTTTAAAATGAGTTTTTTTACTAAATATGTTTTCCAAAAAAAGCTGAACTGAGAGGGAAACTACAATTATATATATAACATACAACACAATTTGTAAATTAAGTTAAAGTCATGAATATTTTTGCCAAAATAACTAGATTTGTGTATTTATGAATCGTGTTTTAAATTTACAAATTGGATTTGAGTATTTTTGAATCGTGTATTGAATTGACGAATTGAATTTGTGCATTTAGGAATCGTGTTTTGAATTAATGAATTGGTTTTGTGCATTTATGTATCATGTTTTGAATTTATGAATTGGATTTGTGTATTTATGAATTGTGTTTTGAATTTACGAATTGGATTTGTGTTATGTATCATGTTTTGAATTTACAAATTGAATTTGTGCATTTAGGAATCGTGTTTTGAATTTACGAATTGAATTTGTGTATTTACGAATCGTGTTTTGAGTATTTTTGAATCGTGTTTTGAATTGACGAATTGAATTTGTGCATTTATGTATCGTGTTTTGAATTTATGAATTGGATTTGTTTTATGTATCATGTGTTGAATTTACGAAATGGATTTGTGTATTTATGTATCGAGTTTTGAATTTTTGAATTGAATTTGTGTATTTACGAATCGTGTTTTGAGTATTTTTGAATCGTGTTTTGAATTTACAAATTGGATTTGTGTTATGTATCATGTTTTAAATTTACGAACTGGCTTTGTGTATTTTTGTATCGTGTTTTGAATTTACGAATTGGATTTGTGTATTTATGAATCGTGTTTTGAATTTATGAATTGGTTTTGTGTATTTATGTATCGTGTTTTGAATTTACGAATTGAATTTGTGTAATTTTGAATCGTCTTTTCAATTTCTGAATTGGATTTGTGTATTTTGAATTCACAAATTGGATTTGTGTATTTACGAATCACGTTTTGAATTTACGAACTGGATTTGTGTACTTTTGAATCATGTTTTGAATTTACAAATTGGATTTTGTAAATGTGAATTGTGTTGTATGTATGAATTATATTTTGAAAATGTATTTTTTTTGTGACTGATCTGCCTCCATATTCAAACGCTCACTAAATATTCCTATTTAACATATTTGCTTATATATGCATATTGAACAATACATTTTTGCTCACAGTGCTTCGTGAATTGTAGATCTTTCCCTTAAAATAGTTTATTCTGTAAATTAAAAAAAGTTAAGCTGTTTTCACCTCAGATTAAATTGTTTCATGTCATAAAACATTGTACCAATTTACAATTGTATATGTGAAAATGCAAAGCCTTAACATGGACTAAATGATTCAAACTGTTTAATGCTAGAAGTCAACGCATGCTAAGTAAAGATAAGTAAAACAATGTATTTCTAATCGTTATATATTTGGACCCATAGAATTTAATATTGGCCAAAGTGTAGGCCATATTTTGCCAGCAAAATCATTGTGATTGGTCAATATATCATCAAGTCCTCCAAGTGCATGACTAAGGTAGGACACTATCAAATTTATGCCTCTTTTTGGAACAGTACCATGCAGTGTTCATCCATAACAGCTGAATTTCTAATGTGTTGCCATTCGACAGCATATAGTTTGATTGTAACTGCCATGAGCTGATGTTTCTTGCTGATTTCCATAAGATGACTCACTATAACTCATTCACCCACTAGCACCACGCACACACCTACAACACACACATTGTATCAAGTAAAAAGGCCCTCAGGGTTGTAGGAGACAAAGAGCACAGCGACCTGCCACAGGCATCTCGAATTAACCCACCCCAACAGACTCTCTAGGGTTCACTTATTAGAGCCTATGCAACAGGTAAAAACTATTGTAAGGCAGTCAGCTCCTTTAAAACCTTTTCAACCCACACGTCTTCAAAGCACAGTTCATAAGTAAAGCTTGGAAAAGAAAATTAAGTATTCATAGAGCAACTTTTCCTGCAGCAATTATTCAGATTTCAATGTAGCTATTTACCAAAAATGTAATTTATAGTTTATTAAAATAGTTTGAGAAATCAACTCTGATGTATTAAAAATGCAGACGCACTCTATGCTAGTTTTCACAGCAGATGCGCTCTATGCTAGTTTTCACAGCAGATGCGCTCTATGCTAGTTTTAACAGCAGATGGTGCTCGATCTGCTTATCGTTGGTTGTGAAGAGCAGACGGTGCACTAGGCTAGTTTTTAAACCGCAGATGGCGCTCTAGGCTAGTTTTTAACAACAGACGGTGTTCTATGCTAGATTTTAACAGCGGATAGCGCTCTAGGCTAGTTTTTAACAACAAACGGTGTTATATGCTAGATTTTAACAGCGGATATCGCTCTAGGCTAGTTTTAAACAGCAGATGCCGCTCTAGGCTAGTTTTA
>CAIGQQ010031610.1:147204-183204 GCA_903798035.1 Danio albolineatus
AGTTTTAACAGCGGACGGTGCTCTATGCTAGTTTTTAACCGCAGATGGCGCTCTAGGCTAGTTTTTACCAGCAGATGGCGCTCTAGGCTAGTTTTTAACAGCGGATGGTGCTCTAAGCTAGTTTTTAACAGTAGATGGTGCTCTAGGCTAGTTTTAACAGCAGACGGTGTTCTAGGCTAGTTTTTAACAGCAAACGGTGCTCTGGACTAGTTTTTAAAAGCAGATGCTGCTCTAGGCTTGTTTTTGAAAGCAGATGCTGCTCTAGGCTTGTTTTTGAAAGCAGATGCTGCTCTAGGATTGTTTTTAACAGCAGATGGTGCTCTAGGCTAGTTTTTAACAGCAGATGGTGCTCTAGGCTAGTTTTTAAAAGCAGATGCTGCTCTAGGCTTGTTTTTGAAAGCAGATGCTGCTCTAGGATCGTTTTTAACAGCAGATGGTGCTCTAGGCTAGTTTTTAACAGCAGATGGTGCTCTAGGCTAGTTTTAACAGCGAACGGCGCTCTCGGCTAGTTTTTAACAGCGGACGGTGCCCTCAGCTAGTTTTTAACAGTAGACGGTGCTCTAGGCTAGTTTTAACAGCAGACAGTGTTCTATGCTAGTTTTTAACAGTAGATGGCACGCTAGGCTAGTTTTAACAGCGAACGGTGCTCTATGCTAGTTTAACAGCAGATGGTGCTCAAGGCTAGTTTTAACAGCAGACGGTGTTCTAGGCTAGTTTTTAACAGTAGATGGCACGCTAGGCTAGTTTTAACAGCGAACAGTGCTCTATGCTAGTTTTAACAGCAGACGGTGTTCTAGGCTAGTTTTTAACAGTAGATGGCACGCTAGGCTAGTTTTAACAGCGAATGGTGCTCTATGCTCGTTTTAACAGCAGATGGTGCTCAAGGCTAGCTTTAACTGCAGACGGCGCACTAAGCTAGATTTTAACAGCAAACAGCGCTCTAGACTAGTTTTTAACAGTAGATGGTGCTCTAGGATAGTTTTAACAGCAGATGCTGCTCTAGGCTAGTTTTTAACAGCGGATGGTGCTCTAGGTTAGTTTTTAACAGCAGAAGGCGCTCTAGGCTAGTTTTTAACAGCAGAAGGCGATCTAGGCTAGTTTTAACAGCAGACGATGTTCTAAGCTAGTTTTTTTACAGCAGATGGTGCACTAGGCTAGTTATAACATTGGAAGGTACTCTAGGCTAGTTTTAACAGCAGACGGCGTTCTAGGCTAGTTTTTAACAGCAGAAGGCGCTCTAGGCTAGTTTTAAAAAGCAGATGCCGCTCTAGGCTTTTTTTTAAAATAGCAAACGGCACTCTAGGCTAGTTTTAAATAGTAGACAACGTTTTAGGCCAGTTTTTAACCATACACGCAAATGCTCACAAGGAAGAATGATTGGCGAAGTTATGTAAATTGCCTTTTATTTCCCCAGATTAATATAAACGACTCACTATAAACACTCTTGTAATTCACTTAAACCTTTTCTAACTTTATTAGTGACTATTTTTGGTTCAAGTGGTATTTGTAAGGAATTGGATGCAAGCAGAGTACGGCTGTTTGTAAAGCATACAACGCCATCTGCTGTTAAAAATTAAGCTTAGAATCGACTCAAGAGAGAAAAGTGATGCATTTTGAAAATTTCAGAATTGGTACAGAATTGATTTGTCTAACAATTAATTATTTCACAACAAAATAAACATTTTTAAAAATGCCTTAGAAAAACATTTCTAAGTACCTTTAGAGCATTAACATTCATAAAAACAGCAAGATTTCCCAGAGATGGGTTGCAGCTGGAAGGCCATCCGCTGTGTAAATATGCTGGATAAGTTGGCGGTTCATTCTGCTGTGGCAACCCCTGATGAATAAAGGGACTAAGCCGAAAAGAAAACTAATGAATGAATGAATGAATGAATGAATGAACAGCAGCAAGAATCCTCAAATTTGCACCTTGAATGTCAGAATATGTAATCCAATATCAAGCTACGTCCGGTGGAAATCTGAAGAGTTGTCCATGGAAATACTTCATGTTTACATCCAACATTTCAATTGAGCTTAAGCCCAGCTATAAAACTAAAATAGGTTATTTCCAAATGATGTCCACATGAGGATAACAGGAAGAGACAGCTATGTGACATAACAACAGTGTTTCCTACAGGATTCTGTTATTAGAAAAGCAGTGCAGGAGCCACGATGTAACCATTCAGAAAGCAATCTCTGAAAAAATTATTCATTGGATTTACCTCTTATTTGTTTAAGTTAAGTGGTTGCAAACAATTTATATGGGCTGAATTTAAACAAACTAATTATATTTAGTAATGAACTTAATTTGTTAATACATTTTTTGCAACCACTTACCTTCAAAAAATGTAGTAAATCCAACAATCTTTTTTTTCTCAGTGTGGCACTATAGAATTTCATCTAATAGTAACCTCATATCAAAACCAATATCATGAAAAGCATTTCGAATAATGTTTCTAATATTTAAAATTTTATTTAGAGCAGCAAATCAGCACTTTAGAACGTTTTATGAAAGCATTGCTAATGCTATAGCCGCCTTTCCACTGCACACGACATTCGGACACGACTGTCGGAATACGCCCCCTTGTGGCAGTCGCACAGAATTTTCAGTTTTGTCGTACACCTTAGTAGCTCATCGTCACGGTGTCTGAAATAAAGGAGTTCAAAAGCAAGAGCCTTTACTCTCCGAGCGTTCACCATGGTTGAATGAATAAATGCTAGAAACTTATAGACCACCGGTCGGCCGATCGCATATGGTCTCATCGCAGGAGTTCAAATATTTTAATGTATCTGCAGCACAAATCAGATCCAAATTTTCTGCATACGGAGATGACTGGAACCAAGGGTGTCGCTAGACCCCATTTACTGGGGCATGTGCCCTGGTAAAAATCACCAGTGCTCCAGTAAATACTTTGAGATTTTACTTCATATGCATGTGTATTTATTAAGAGTGGTAATCCCAGAATAAAGACGTTTTTCTCTGTGTGAATATTCATTTAAAGAAAATTTCTATATTTTTAGAATTATTATTTCTATTATTATTATTTAAACTCACACACAGACATGTACATATAATTACAATTTTTGTATGAATTAAATAAAAGCTAATATAATAAAACTAAATATATATGGGTGGGTTACTCCCTGAAACCCACCCATATATATTAGTTTTATCATTTTAGTTTTTATTAAAATTTTATTTCGTAAATATGGATTTGCATATTTACGACTCGTGTTTCGAATTTACGAATTAGATTTTCGTACTGGCCAAATTGTGTTTTGAATTTACGAATTGGACTTGCGCACTTACGAATCTTGTTTTGAATTTACAAATTGGATTTGCGAATTTACGAATCCTGTTGTGAATTTACGAATTGAATTTGTGTATTTAATAATCTTGTTTTGAATTTACGAATTGGATTTGCGCATTTACGAATCCTGTTTTAAATTTACGAATTGGAATTGCGCATTTATGGATTTACGAATTGGATTTGCATGTTTACGAATTGTGTTTTGAATTTACTAATTAGATTTGCGTATTGGCCAAATTGTGTTTTGAATTTACGAATTGGATTTGTGTATTTACGAATCTTGTTTTGAATTTACGAATTGGATTTGCGCATTTACAAATCCTGTTTTGAATTTACGAATTGGAATTGCGCATTTATGAATTTACTAAATGGATTTGCATATTTACGAATCTTGTTTTGAATTTACGAATTACATTTGTGTATTGGCCAAATTGTGTTTTGAATTTACGAATTGGATTTGCGCATTTACAGATCCTGTTTTGAATTTACAAATTGGATTTGCATATTTACGACTCGTGTTTTTAATTTACGTATTGGCCCCAGTACAGCTTTATGTCTAACCTCGCCCTTAATTGGAACTCCACATAGCTCCTGAACTACTCTCCATTGGAATTGAATGACTTCCAGTCTGTCGCTTGTCGTGTAAAGGTGTAAAATTCAGTGTAAAATTCATTTTAATATGTAGTACTTTATCAAATGTATTACTGTATCTTTTTGACCCAAAACTATTGAATGGCATCGTATTCAACCACAGCCTTAAAACAAAAATATTTCTGCCTCAGTCAAAGCATTGGCAAAGGTTAGAAATCCCATTTAATACTCAGTTTACAGAGAAACAGAAAACAGTGGAGATGGGCTTGCATCAAGGACATTAAGAGAGACCTTGTCCCTCAGGACTATGAGTGCATTAGTTTGCAATGAAATCCCACTTTTCCCTGAAGCAAACACTGGAGTTCTAAACAAATCCACCCCTATCTGCTGGAGCGTCTATGTTAAAACACACAGAGCATGTTGTAGAGAACACACAGCTCCATGCTGCAGGGCTGGTCGAAGTGCATTAGCAGTGTAATATAAGCACCTGGGAGGGAAACCAATGGATGGAGGAGAGTGCATGTGCAAACGTCCATCGGCAGATGCTGTTGCCGCATCCCACGAGTCTAATAGGTCAAACGGGTGAGACATGTGAAGTTAAGGAGATTACACAAGCAGTTTATGGTGAGCATATACTGCGACAGGCAAAATCCAAAGCTCGCAGCGTTGTGTGGCCCAGCAGACAGAACCGGCATATGTTTATCGCTTGACAAGAGCTCGCCGGGCAGCGGAAAAGTGCTCCAATTAGACCTGCCTGCATCAGAATCCTTGATTATGTACTTTGTGAAAAGCTCACTGGCACAAAAACATCACGCAAGCAGCACTAATAAGTCTGTTGCGACTGAACGAACTGCAGATGAGAGGAGAACAAGGATGAGAATCATAAACAATTTAACACAGCCGTTCCAGTGATTTAATGCTTCCATTTACAATTCTTTTTGTATAATACATCAAACAAAAATGCCGCTATTTAGTCATTTTTACATAGAATGCCATTTATTATGGAGAAAAAAATGGAAAAATGTATGTTACAGTTGCAATCAGAATTATTAACCCCCCTGAGTTATTAGCCCCGGTTTATTATTTTCCCCAATTTCTGTTTAACGAAGAGAAGATTTTTCTCAAAACATTTCTAAACATAATAGCTTCAATAACTCATTAATAATAACTCGGCTCATGTTCTCAACACAATCGTACTGCTCCAGGGTTCATTTGAAAGCCTGCTGTGACCACCTCTTCAAGTAGGTCTCGGTCAAGGGTATTCTCGTTAATCATCCTCGCTGTTGCTCCCGCGCCAAAAACAATGTTGACATGACAGAAGCATGGTGATAGCATTAAATACAGAGACTTAAAACTATTACTTTAACAAGTTTGTACCTGATAATTGGTTTTATTTTTGTATCGCGATCCAGAACGAATCTTTTAAATCAAGGATGTCCAAGCTCAGTCCTGAAGGGTCGGTGTCCTTCAAAGTTTAGTTCCAACCGCAATCAGACACACCTGGGCTAGCTAATCAAGCTCTTACTAGGCTTTCTAGAAACATCTTTGCAGGTGTGTTGAGGCAGTGGCTGTTTCTCAATTCCAAGAACGCAGAGAACGGACTTGTGTTCTTGTGGAGAGTGGTCTTACCAGGTCACATCAGGAGAACGAACTCGGGAGACCGCGAGGACAGAGATCGCGTCCTGTGAGAAATGAGATGCTGCGGTCTTCCTGTTGATCACATGACCCTCACGCATCTTTAACCGAAGATTATTTAAACATTACAGCATCCATACAACCATTTATTGTTTCCCCCTTGTTTCACAATATATACTCTGCATAAAGCCTTCACAAATACACGCTGCACAACATAAATAAAACAGATTTTAATACGAATTTCGACAAATAAACACTCTTAATGTGTTTATGCCTTTATTAAGATTTTCACATTATTGTTTACTTTCACCATCTCATTTAGGGAAACTCCTGAGGTAAATAAGTACATCTCTGAACTTCCTGAATAAAATGTTGTGCTTCCCACCTCCAGTCGCAATGAATTCTGGGACTTTCAGAGCGAGTTCGGTGCTCAAGTCTGCATCTGTGCGTCCTCGATACTGAGAACACATCCGGGAACTTTCACGCGTCCTCCGTTCTTGCGGTTTTGAGTATTGGAACTGAACTTTGGGAGATGATGATGACGTTACACGAGAACATGAGGACGTAAGACCACTGAAGAACGCATATTGAGAAACAGCTAGTGTTAGAGCTAAAATCTGCAGGACACCGGCCCTCCAGGACTAAGTTTGGACACCCCTGTTCTAAATGAACTGGTTGAACTAGTTCACTAAATCGAACTGAATTATTTGAACTGATTCGCGTCTCTAGTAAGCACTCATTCACAAACGACTTACTTTTTAACAAGCCTAACACCCCCCTCTGACTCTAAATAATCCAATTTATATTCTTATACTGTTATTAGAACAGTAACGTTACACTGAGATCAAATTTGAGAAGCTGTGAACCGATAATACTGTGCATGCGTGATTCTGTGAACCAAACACAAACACATGACGGCCTGCTGTGACTGAACTAAACTTGAACAGCTGCACCGCGGGTAAACAGAGAGCTTAAATGAGAGGATCTGGTAAAAAAACGCAAGTTTATTTCATAACAGAAAATGGTAATGGAATTTAAACAAGTAAATCATGCTTCAGTTGGGTTGCAAAACTTTAAGACATTTTTCAGATCATAGTGATGTTTTAACTTGCTGACTTTGGTATGTTAAGTCATAACTAGGCATGGGCCGGTATAAGATCCTGACGGTATGATAACCTTGGATAAAAATATCACAGTTTCACGGTATGACAGTATTGTGTTTACTGCTCTAAAATATATTCTTTTTAAATACCTGGCTAAAAAACAAAACCTTTTTTCTCTTTGAACACAATATATTTTATTTTGAGAAAAATGTAAAATATTTTGGGGCAGAAAACATGTCAGGCTAAATAATTCAAGTGAATCATTGACTTCTGCGGTCTTCCTTTGTAACACAGATGTCTTTACAATTTACACCTAAAAATCCAACAAAAAAAGTAAATAAAAACTCTTACACATTACCTTAGGAACGGTACTTTTCCAAACCGCAGTATACCTTAAAAACGGTTATCGTCCCATGACTAGTCATAACATCCACGTTAATTATGTGAACTTTCCATCACTACTGTGTATCTAACATCAGCAGCTTTCTTGCACACATATTGCACTTAAGGCTGCTATCTTGTAGGCTGTTGTATTTAAATTTGAGGATGGGTAGATGGTAGTGGTAGATGGTATTCATCTGAATACAGGTTTCAAAAAACGTATAGCTGAGTTTGTTATACAATATTTATTCTTATGATTTTGAATCTTGCACCTACCAAATATCCTTATTTAGAAGAAAAAACTAAAACTAATACTTAAACTAATATAAACTAAACTAAAACTACGCAATTTCAAAATATAGAAACTAAGAAAAAAACTAGTAAATCTCCCTGTAAAAACTAATTAAAACTAACTGAATTTAAAAACAAAAAGTCAAAATGGAATAGAAACTAAAACTAATGAAAAATCCAGAATCATTATAACCTAGGTCTCGGTACGCTTTTTTGGTCCGCTTTTGGTGCGCACTCGAGTGCGATCGCTACATTCACACCTGCCCAAACGAACCGCACCAAGAGGGAAAACGAACTCTAGCGCGATTCAACCGAACTAAATAAGGCAGATGTGAAAGCACTCTACAACACCCTACAGTATAACAACCTTTAACACAAACACGGCTTTGGCTGATGTTAAACTCAGTAATTGATCATTGTTAGTTCATGCATTAATAACAGATACGAGCTTATTGTAAAGCATTGGAATTACTCCTGTGGAAAAACACAAAGTTAACATGCAACAAGGAAAAAGTTTCATCTGTCAACATCAACAAAAAAAACGACCTCACCTGAAGTAAGAAACAGTAAACCAACGCGGATATTCCAGCTAAAAAAACACTCCTTATCTGACATGGGTCTGCAAAGCTGTTCGAACACCTACACAGAATTTTTATTTCCCTTCCCAGCTGCCTATTTCCCTCAGCCGCTACTCAATCTCTGGCAGAAACAGAGGTGTCTGAACTCTAAAGGTGTCATTACAGCAGGAGAGATGGGGCATGAATAAGAACAGCCAAAAAAAAGCTGAGGAAAAATAGACAGAGTTTGAAAGGGAGACTGATGAAGTGTAAGAAAAGAGACTACAGACACAACCAGAGAAACAAGATGAAGTAAGCAAGAAAAACTCTACACTTAAAAAAGCAGAGTGGCCAACATGACGCAGATCTATACAGTACATCCCATACAATGATGCAAATAAGCCAATGGTAATATTTCAGTCTGTAAGAGTCTCTATAAATTCTCTAAGTTGCTGTCCTGCCAGTGCTGACATCTGCAGACGGTCCACTATCCATTAAATCTAATAAAAGCACTGAACAGTGGCACTTTAAATGAAAAAAATGACCCCTCGAGTCTGTTTCATTATACAGACAATGAGCTTTTTATACCCTGACTGAAACGCAGGCTCAGTATAAGTAGAGTGATCTATTGTCGATGTACTAAGTCATTTGTTGATGGAGGTTCTGATCTGTGCTGCCGCTGTATGATTTATATTTTTTAAACCGTAAATCTATTAATTCACTCACTAGTTCGCTGAAATTAGTGTTGGATAAAACCAGAGACATCTGGAAGCCGGAAGCACTGGACTATAAACAAACCAAAAGGCCTCATGAGCTTAAAAAGCATTACATTTCCAGAAAAGCTCATAAAAGCAAAAACAAAAAAATGAGGAAATAATATATGGTGTTTATTGAAAAATGAGCAGTAAGATTTGCATTTCAATGCCACAAAATAAAGCAAACTTCCAACATTTTAGTGTATTAAATGTTTTTGAAGATAAAAATAAATTTTATATTGTGTTGTTTAAATTCTCTTTATTTGCTCTGAGCATAACTAATGAAATATACAGCTTTATCATAATTAATCACAGGGCAACTACCTGTACAAAATTGTGATTATAAGTCTGTTTACTCTCCCTCAAACCAATGTTTTGTCAGCAACAGGTTCTTAATCATTTAATACAATAACATATTGTATTATCTAATATTTTACATATATATTTGAATTATTGCCCATGTCAGAATAAGCGTAAACATACACTCACCGGCCGCTTTATTAGGCACACCTTACTAGTACTGGGTTGGACCCGCTTTTGCCTTCAGAACTGCCTTAATCCTTTGTGGCCTAGATTCAACAAGGTACTGGAACTATTCCTCAGAGACTTTGGTCCATATTGACATGATAGCATCACGCAGTTGCTGCAGATTTGTCAGCTGCACATCCATGATGTGAATCTCTAATTCCACCACATCCCAAAGGTGCTCTATTGGATTTAAATCTGGTGACTGTGGAGGCCATTGGTGTACAGTGAATTGTGAGTACATTTAAGTAGTGTCATGCTCAAGAAACCAGTCTGAGATGATTCACGCTTTATTACATGGCCCATTATCCTGCTGGAAGTAGACATCAGAAGATGGGTACACTGTGGTCATAAAGGGAAGGGCATGGTCACTAATGGGTACTAATGGGCCCAAAGTGTGCCAGGAAAAATATCCCCCAAACCATTACACCACCACTAGCAGCCTGAACAGTTGATAAAAGGCAGGATGGATCCATGCTTTCATGTTGTTGATGCCAAATTCTGACCCAACCATCCGAATGTCGCGGCAGAAACTGAGACTCATCAGACCAGGCAACGTTTCTCCAATCTTCTATTGTCCAATTTTGATGAGCCTGCGTAACTGTAGCCTCTGTTTCTTGTTCTTAGCTGACAGGAGCGGCACTCGGTGTGGTCTTCTGCTGCTGTATCCCATCTGCCTCAAGGTTGGACGTGTTGTGTGTTCAGAGATTTCAAGGCAAGTGTGTACAAGGCATTTGTGCCAACAGACCTGCCGCTCACTGGATATTTTCTCTTTTTCAGACCATTCTCTGTAAACCCTAGAGATGGTTGTGCGTGAAAATCCCAGTAGATCAGCAGTTTCTGAAATACTCAGACCAGCCCATCTGGCACCAACAACCATGCCACATTCAAAAAAAGTCTCTTAAATCACCTTTCTTCCTCATTCTGACAGATCATCTTGACCTTGTCTACATGCCTAAATGCATAGAGTTGCTGCCATGTGATTGACTGATTAAAAACTTGCGTTAATGAGCAGTTGGACAGGTGTACCTAATAAAGTGGCCGCTGAGTAAATACATGATGAATTTATCCGCTACATCGAAGGAGCATGGTTTCATACATATTGGAAGTTTTTTTATCCAATGAACATTAAAGCAGGCACTCTTAATGCATTTAACATGCTTTCTCTGCATATAAAATAACTTTTGTATATTTAATTTAATCCAGACATCTTTAACTCATATACATAATATGCATATTTTAGAACAAAATAAAAGTTATCAAATAACTGCTGAATACTTTCTGAAAAAAATAAGCTCCACAGCAACTCACTTACGTCAGTGCTAACAAAATAAACCATACAAGAGCTGTATTGATTCCCATGTTATACCAAATCTCACGAAACCTTTACCAACACATTACCTCATGTAGCCAAAGGCCTTTATTGAGGATGAACCGATTCATTTGCACCCAAGAGCTGCCTAGGAATTCCCTAGCAATTTGCTCTTTGTTGTGTGTGAGCAAATTGCAGAAGACGTGTGTATAAACTACACACTTGGCATTGGAGATTGTGCAGTTTCTCATGGGGAGTATTTGTTCACGGCGGAGGCATCTCTGAACGATTTAAAGAGCTGAAGAAAAGACATGTCCCTCAGTGTGTGTCTCAAAAGACGTGGATGAGAATTAAGTCTGTCCCTGGAGAGTGTCTCTAAAGAGACCGCTGCTAATTGTCTGACAACTGCAGCATGTTGCTCCTAATAATTCACCAACAGGGTTTTAGAAGAGTTTCAGCATTTCACAAAAGCTGTAGTCTACAAAAGGTGAAGGACTCTGGTGTCCAATCTGAACAAAAATGATGCTGTAATGGTTAAAATAGCCATGTTTCCATCAACCTATTTATACACATTTTGGAATATCGCATAAAAAGTCTGGATGTAAATGGCAAGATGCACATACATTTTTAAAAAATCCACATAAATTCTGTGCACAACTGAGCAGGATAAACTTTATATCCGATAAAAAAAGTGCAAAATTTATAAATGGAAACACTTTTACTGAATATATTCCAATATGCACGTTGAAAATGTCATCTGAATTTGTTATAAGAGATTATGTGATGATAAAAATAGCATTAATGGGTAACCGTCACCTCAGTGGTTCAGTATTATTACTATTATTATTATTATTATTATTATTATTATTATTACCTACACAACAATATTGAGTGTCTATGCTCTTAAGGAGCATCTCATGTCTCTAAAATTTACCACATATTCATTGCATTCTGTCTTCTGAGGTGCAAGCAATTTATTAAATAAGAAAAAGACTCATGAAGCTTCCATTTAGTTTTTCTGCAATATGATCATAATTTAACAAGATGAATAACACTTTTTTAAAAAAAAGAATTCCTAATTTTAGATTGATTCAAATTATTTTCTTTGTGAACAATTGTTTTTATTATTTCAGTTTTTGTTCAACATAAGCTATGTTTCCATCCAAAAATGCGAATGAACTTGAATGAAAACGTAATTTGCTGCAGCAGGAGAAGCTGCGTGAATCTTTTCTTCATTTAATAAATGACTTGTGCCTCAGAAGGCAATCCTGACACGCAGTGAACACGCGGTGGAGTTTGGAGGTGTCAGACGTGGAGCACAGACGTTTTGGAGGTCATTAATGATATAATAACACAACTACTTAAATGATAAGGCCTTTTAGAATGAGCAAAACAACATTTCAGATGGTTTGTCCATTCACACACATTTTTATCATCACATGATCTCTTGTATCAAAATCAAATCACATGACCTTTTTTTAATGCACATACTGGAATTTATGCGGTAAAAGTGTTTCCATCGCAGTTTATGCGCATCTTTTCTTATCGAATAAAAAGTTTATCCTACTCAGCATTAAAAAAATGTATGCGCATATTTAAAATGTATGTGCGTCATGGCGTTTCCATCAACCGTTTTTTTATGCACATATCCAAAATGCGAATAAAAATAGCTGGATGGAAACATAGCTATAGAAAGGATACAGCATATGACTATATCTTAAAACTAGTGATGATCTCTCCCTCATTAGCATAGGAGGTTTGTCTTGTTTTTGAATCTGCCACTATGCTAACACACACATATTTGGACATCAGAAACTTATTTTACATCTTGTAAAAAATGGGCTTAATAGGTCCCCTTTAAAACACATTCAAATTAAAGTTCTTTTACTGTACAACCCATCTCTAGGAAACACATCCATACGTTCTCATTCACACACATACACTACGGACAATTTAGCTTACCCAATTCACCTGTACCGCATGTCATTGGACTGTGGGGGAAACCGGAGCACCCGGAGGAAACCCACGCAACCACGGGGAGAACATGCAAACTCCACACAGAAATGCCAACTGGCCCAGCCGGGGATCGAACCAGCGACCTTCTTGCTGTGAGGCGAACGTGCTACCCACTAGGCCACCGTGGCGCCCTCCCGATTAATTATAAACGTAATTTGACATTGGGTTTGCAACATTAAAATTGCTATGCGCATATTGCGACATCGATTCTGAAACAATATTGTGAGCAGGCCTAATCTGTACCACAGATAAACCACTTCACTGCTGCTCATTTGTCTTAATTTCAACCACTTCAGTCCTGTTTCCTATCGGTTTCCCAAGTGCTTTCTCACTTCCAGACAGCTAAACAGTCCTACAGATAAGGCTTAGTTGCACTAAACACAAGTGTCACTTTTGGCCACATCTAATGCACATTATCAGACCTTAGGTGAAGGTGCTAAAAGACCAATGTGTCAAACTGTAGAGTCTGTTAAGATAAAGAGCAGGTCTACTGATGTCAGACTAACAGCCGTGCAACCAACTTGGTATAGCAATGCTCTGACTACGCAGTACGATGTGCAATAAAAAAAAAACATTGTAGAGACTCATAGAGCTGAACGATTCTGGCTGAAATGAGAATCATGATTTTTTTTTTTGCTTATAATAAAGATCAAGATATTCTGTAGATGTAAAATAAAGGTTAACATGAGTAGACCATTATTATTATTTCTCAAATATATGGTAAAACAACACTAATAATTACAATTATGTGTAGGTCTTAGAGGTGTCTCACGGTTCGGTTTGGTTACGATTATCATGCCATCGATTCGGTTCAATTCGATATCTCGGTGCATTGATGATGCTTTCCATACACAGTTTTATATTTTCTTCATGTCACAATAATTCTTGTTTTAAAATGTATAAATATATTTGTATACTATTTGTAACACAATTTGGTCCTTTGATACAAACAAATAAACACATATAAATATCCTGCTCGCTTTCTGAGCCTTGTCTAGTGAGTTCGTTCTTACATCCCCTATGATTGGTCATGTGCTCAACAGGAAGGGCTGCGATTGGCTCTAACGCTCTGGCGCTGTTCACCGATGATAAACACTGATGGCAGCGGCGATCACAGCTGATCCGTGATAGACGCAGAGAAAACTGCAGATACGCACTCGTGTCTGTATCCAGAAGTATCGCTGTAACCGCCAAGAGGAGAGGAAAAGTTACACCAGCAGGTCAGATGGGCCACAGAGAGAGAAAAGGAGTACTTTCATTTTCTCAATGGCAGTGAAATAGGGGCTTCTGCTGTAAGTGTCAGTGTAAGTCCAGCAAACACACACGCAGTGAAATTGTGCTCTTACCCATACCTTAGAAACAGTATAGCAGAAAATTTTGGCGGTATGAAAACCTTGACTTTTCCAAACCGCGTTATACCTTGAAATTTGTTATCGTCCCATGCCTACTGAGCAATGTAGATAAAACAAGATCGTCTTTGGGTCGAATCAAGATCGCAATCTTTTTTTGATTAATCGTGCAGCTCTAGAGTCTCACACTAAATAAAGCCTCTAGATATGCAATAAAAAGCATTCAAACGTTTGGAATCTTTAAGATGTACACAAATGACATGAGAAATTTGCCAATAAATCTGATTTAAGTCAAATTATTGTTGCTTCAGAACTCAAAGTAATGTCTTAATTTCAGACTAACAATTTAAAACTAAGTCTAAAAAGTCTAGAATTCTCCAGTTCATATTAGAGGTTATGCATTGAGCAGATTTCCTTAATAGGAGGCACGGTTCATGATGTAATACTGACAAAAATACATGTACATAGGCAGCAAACTTCAATAAACATGAATAAACAAAACATCTCAAATATATATATAAGCAAGCTTGGATACATTATGCACGCAACAGAAAACCTCAGAGGAAAATATGTGAAAAGCATTCAGAAATATAAATAGACTGAATATGCAGTCTACTGGCAGCACCTTTCAAAAGCATGGTACTTTTGAGAGCAGTATTTACATGCAGATGATGTTTGCTTGTAAAGACCAGGAAGTATGATGAATAAAGGGAACTCAACAAAGAGGTCTGCATCGACCGAATAAGTTAGATGAAAAGCTTTCTATGCATGCAATTTAAAGCTCTGAAAGGTCCTAAACGGCCTAAAAATAAAACTTCATCATTACAATACTATTACAGCGTGGGTGGAAAAGTACATTTCTGAAGCCATTTCCAGGCTTGTAAGATAAATAACTGAGATGTGCTTCATTAAAATCTCTCTAGAAGAGCTGTTTGGATTAAACAAACGCAGATATTACAGGCTTCTCTATTTAAATAGCAATGATGAAAGTAAAGTTTAATGGCAAAACAGATCTAATGAACTCATGAAAACATACGTCTGCACTAATTTCGCATGTCCAAAAACAGAAAGAGTGAAACTCTAGAAGTAAATTCTCTGAATATCAAAAACATCAAGGTGTGATTGGTTCTCTTTGTTAATTTTAGCTGGAAAATTATATCTATTCCTTTTCCGTTAGCATCAAGATTGTAATTTATAATAATAATAATAATAATAATAATAATAATAATAATAACGACAAAAACAAAAACAAACAGCTTTTATAACATATTTTGTGACTAATAGTTAGGCCCACACGGAATCGGCGTGCGCAGAATTCCACAGATTTTTAGCCCATCATTGATTCGGTTTATTTACTGGTGTAAATGTGTATACATTTGTTTTTATTCAGTTTTTAAATTTATTTCAGTAATAATATTGACTAAAAGGGAAATATTCATATGATTTATTTACAAAACTGTTTGTAAAGTCATATTTTCTGTCTTTTAGTAAATATTTTATATGAGAGACTTGCTTTGTTTACTAAATAAAGTGGATATAATTGCATTCGCATTGTAAACATTAAAGTTAAAAAGGTATTACTTTTTATTTCATATATTAAGATTTTAGTTATGATACTCCCAAAATCATTCCCAATCAAATTTTGCGCAGAAATTCCTACTAATAGGGATGCTCAAAATAACCGATTAACCGTTAACCAGCATTTTTAACCGATTAATGGTATCAGTTAAATGATTAAAAAATATATTATTTTATAGATTTTTAAAGTTTGGCTGCACAAGGGGCCGATCACAGAGAACACGCTTTTTGCGTTGAGAGGCGCATCTTTAGAATGCTTTACTAATGGCTGCAAGTGTTTTGCATACTGCTTATGCGTCCTGCACGCCTCGCGTTTTTGCTCACAGTTGAAATTAAAGTCCAACCCTGAACGGGAAAAGTGCGTTACGTCAGCAGCGTCTTTTTCATTCTTGAATCAAATCAAACCAGATGCAAGATTTCCATTGAGGCGACAGCAGTGTTTGTGTTGTCAAGAAGATTATGAAGTACTTTTAAAGATGAAGGAGAGACTAGCTGTAGCTGTTTCAAGTTATGCAGAGCTGTATTACTTTATAAATTGTCACTCACACAATACGCAGCTGATTCAGTCGTTTCCTATTGACATGGAAAAAAGAGCACTGCACTTCTTTCTTTCTTGTCAACAAAAAAGGCATTGTGGTGTGCCTCGCGTTTTTGGAACTGAAATACTTTACTAAATAGTTTACTGTACTTTACAAAAGTTAACATATGAGCCTCATCTTAGTCTTTCATCACATGCAGTGTGCGCACATGAACCGCGAGTGAGAGAGGAAATAACAGAACACAAAATCAGATGCTCAAGACATAATCTTTAATGACGTATAATAAAAAATGTTGACAGAGCCTTGTGATATACAGTATGTATTAGAGAGGAGCAGTAATTAAATGCATAGGCCTACTTTCCATGGAGCAATCGATTTAAGGTAGCCTGCTATTTTTAATTGACGGAAGAAAAACAAACAAACATATGATTGGAAAAATAGCCTATGCCGGTTCTTAAAAGGATTCAGTCGGTGTTTTCGTTTTGTAATCTAAATTAGTCACTTAAATGAAAAATATTTAGGACAGGACTGTTTATATTATTCTTTATATTTAGTTTATTCCTTTGCTGTTGGAAACACTACAGGTACGTGAAGATATTCTGTTGTTGTTCTGTTGTTAATATGTTCACACGTTAAAATAAATCAGTATTTTAAAATGCAATATTCAATGTGTCAGACAAAAAATAGACAGGTCAATTTTTTTTAATGAAAAATAATATTACTTTGACCAGTTAACCGTTAATATTCAGTTCACGAGTTAAAAAATAACATAAAATATTGTGTTATATTGACTATTACAGTATATTGACTATAACATATTGTGTAACTAACCTGAGTATTAAAAAACCTGACATCTACACTGAACTGTAATGTGCAACTACTATGAAGAGAACAAAATATGAATGCATTGTCTATTAATGGTCATGGCATTATGTGACATTATATCCTGTTGGGTTTCATTTCGATGTCTTTGGTCCATGCTGTGTTCAAATTGCAGTCTAACCGTGCCAGAATTAATTTAGCAGAACAGAAGCCATATTTCCAGTGGTCTTGATCTGCTTGTTTGGTACATGCCAAGGTTTAGATGGCATTCACATTAATTCTAATCAGCCACACAAACAAAACCAATAGAAACATAAAAAAAAACTTCTCAAATTCTTAATGAATGCAATTAAGGTTTGGTCATCAAATCCACAACTCCTTAATCACAGCAATAAAAAATCCTCCCAATGACAATTCAGTTTTCTGATTTTACATTCTTTAATTATGCAATTATTAGCTTATTGTGATAAGTTCATTACAGTCTGTCAAAAGTGACAGTAATGTAATTAGCCCAAGAACTGAGCTTCCTCGAGGCCTGGCACCTTGTTTATTTCACAACATTTTAATAGCTATTTACCGCCTGTAAGAAAACCTTAAAGCTTGTGGTATTATAACCTTTTATGCAAATAAAAACATTTGGTGATTTCAAGACACACAAGCATACATATAGCCAGAGTTCAGACTACACAAGCCAGATTTTCACCCAAATCTGTTTGATGTAGGGGGTTGTGGAGAGTATTAAAACAATAGGACTCTAGAATCAATCATTTTATGGCATTTATTAAATGGGTGGGAGACATCGGTGGTGCCTCATAAATTCACAAAATTATGCCTAGCAATTGTTTCTTCTGATATATCATTAATTTGAAATTTGAAATCTAATTAAAGTATATTTAACTATTTTGGTCTTCGATGATAAGATATGTGAAGCTCACTAACTGGAGCACAGAAACTTTGCAAACAGCTTTCAAACTGTTAAAATGAAAGCAAGACAATGCTTTTAGTGGTTCTAGGTGGAATTCAGCAATTGCGAAGAGGTTTCAGGAGCTATTATGGCAACAATCCTCCTGTTTTACTGATGTTTCATTAAAGTTTGTTTATGCTTTGGTTTCTGAGACTCAGTAGCTAGTTTAGCCTTCCCCGATGACATAACGCATATTTCCAAACAAGGCAAGCTATGATTTGTAAGGAAGCAACATGACCACAACACGATAATGATTTAGGAATTTATAATAAATCATATAATGTGACAGAGTTGCTCTTAAGATAGCCAACATACTGTACTTTGTATCATATAAAAATCCCATACAATAATTGTGGGAAAAATATTCTTTGTTTTTAAATGTGGGAAAGTTTTTCAATGTTTTAATATTGAAGTCATGTGAATATATTTTTTTTGCCACAATTTTGAGTACCTTGGATTTATAACTTTCTTGATGATACAAAAGAATCATGCATGCACAGTGAAGCAATACATAGAGCTCTATTTTAATGATCTAAGCGCATGGTCTAAAGTGCAAGGCGCAGGTGAACTTAGGGTGTGTTTGAATTAGGACTGTGCAATTAATCGAAATCGAATCGCAATTTGAAGAGAGGCTGCAAGCAAGAGGCTGCGATATGAAATGTGTATTATTTAATTTCCCACACCCAGACCAAATGAGTGACTGCCGTCTATGTTTGACAGTCTTACTGGCCAATTGAGAGAGGACACTTTCATTCTGCCCAATCAGAATTGCGCAACCCAAAAATGCGGAACGCCCACAATAAAACAAACAAACAAAAAGGAAAGCATGTCTGCCGCTTCAGAAGCATTAATAACAACCAGCACCTGAAAAAGCACCACAGGCGGCTATATGCTGAAAAGTCAACTGAACGTATTGACAGTGACACTCAGTCTAAAGCTAAGCAAGAGCACAGTACAATTTCAAAGTTGTTTATGGCTGTTACACCATATTAAACAGGAGAGTAACGGATCACGGATCCATTTTTTGTAGATTAATCCTAAATGTGTAATGATCGCATCATTCAAAAGCACATGTATAAAAGCATTTAGGATTTTTCTGTAAAATATGATGACAGAAGACGCTGTGCTCGGTTTTCGGGAAGTGGTGGCTTTCTTAGGTTAACGGTGTTTTCTGTCACTACTTTTTTTAGCCTGCATTAATGCATTCAGTATAAGCTGCATAATTAATCATTAAGATATCGGGATCTTAACACCCATGCAAATTTAATTATAAATGTGGTGATCTGCACATTAATCCTCCTAATCGCTGCGTCCAAATCTATGTTTGAAAAATGCAAAAATCAAGAGATTCAGTCTTTAGTTTACAAATAGTCAAATAACACAGAAGTACTGGGAGAACAGGTTATATTTTAGATTAAACCAATGATGTTTATGGTAAAGATTAAAATAACAGTAATATGAAAAAATGGTATATTTATCTTCGGCCCACGGCTATCAATGAGATTTGGTTTTTGGCCCTTCAAACTAAACAGTTTGAGCACCCCTGGTCTAAACCGTATTTAGGTACAGAAATTGAAAAATCAAAATGCAAAAAAATCTAAATGTCTAAAAATTCTTAGATCAACTAAAAATATAATTTTGTTTTAAAACAAGTAAAATTATCTGTCAGTAGCTATTAGGGCTGTAACGATACGAGATATGAAACCGAAATCGCGACACTAAGATCCACGATCCTGTGTCGCGATTTGATAAGGAAGAATCGCGACACACCCGTGACTAACTTTTCAATCATGTAACGCCTTCCTGCAAAACATGAGCTAGTTGAAGAAGAACGTGAGGAAACATGGCAAGATTGCGGACCCTCCCTCTTCATATAAGTCAGCAGTATAGCAACATTTCGGCTACCCAGTGGAGATAAAGGATGGCAAATGCTCGACAAGTCCCACACAATATGCCGTAAGTGCTTTAAGTGACAGGCAACACAACCAACATACAGATGATACGTAAAGTACACACAGAATACGTAAAGAGGCTGTGATATATTGGAAGATCAGCATATTAAAAGTTCCCGTGACAACAGACAACGAAACATTGCCAATGCTGTCGAAGCGGCTGTTTTTTTAACCGCATATAAGATGCTTTGCTCACACTGTTAATCTGGCTGCACAGAGAGGGATGGGCGTTCACCAGATGTCCCGACTTTAATATGGGCTTCTCTGAAACTATGAATATTTAACTTTAATTTTATTTAGGCTATTTTATTTAGGCCTACCAAACCAACACAATCTCACGGCAACTTGTGTTTTGGCGCTGAAGCATATAGCGCGCTTTTTTTGAAGCGCATCACCGCGAAGGTTATTCTTTATTCTTTTTTATCTAGCCTAGTAAATAACTGACCAACCAAAACTACATCACAATTAAGAAACAAATTTTACCTAACGAAATTCGTTTCAAAAAGATATTTTTTTCCAAGAAAAATGTATGAATTATATTTTTGTTTGTGCCTGTCCAACTGTGCGGTGAAAATTTGTTCCGCTCCGGGAAAAATAAGAATTGAATAGTTCACAGCAGAAAGGGCACGGTCCGTGCGGGCTTTCTCCATCTTCTCAATTGTGTTGGGCACAGCTAGGTTCAGTTTGGAGGCATTTTGACGCCAGTGTCCATTCCGTGTCAATGAAATGGAAAGTTAGCGACATGTAAAGTGTCATTTCTGTACTCGACCACATCTGTTGTAAGTGAAAAATACTCGACTGTGGTGGAATTGGGCTGTTGCAGCTCACCACGGATACGTTTGTAGGCTCGTAGAATAGCTGTTTTGGAGAAATATGTACGTTCGGACAATTCATTATAGCTGTCAGGTGTGATTACGAGGTCTCCGAAAGAAAAAAAAAGTATTGAAAGACACTATTTTTTTCGCAGAGATTCTTGGTTACTGCATCAGTGCATTTTTTCCACCTCACATTGTCCCTCCTATATTTTGTGCATCGCTTAAATGCATCACTAATTGATGGCTGCACCTGTTCGTCTGACTTCTGCGGCCGATTTAGTTTTTTTTACTGCATTGCCCATTTTGGCAGCCTCATTCTTGTGCGCTTTGTATAAAATGTAAGAGAACTTGATTGAAAAAGAATTTTCAACATGCTCGAATTATCTCCACAATAGAGTTTAGTTCTGTTTGTTTTTCAACAGTATTTTGTTACAAAAAAACAGAAGTGTTATAGCTTTGTCTATTTATTTATTTTATATTTGGCTATTTATAGTTAATAATTTGCATGGTTAATCTTGTTCTTTGGTGTTCAGTTTATAAAGATTTTTCAAATGTTATTTAATGAAAAATATTGTTTAAAAAAAAAATTTCCCACCCCTCACGAAAAAAAAATCGTGATACGAATCGAACCGTGGGTCAAAAATCGTGATACGAACCGAATCGTGGGTTTGGTGTATCGTTACAGCCCTAGTAGCTATGCTTCCATCTAAAAATGTGAATTAACTTAATGCACAAACCTGGAATATTCCATAAAAGATGTGCGAATAAAGCGGCGTTTCCATCTAATGAGTCAAAGAGAACAAAATCATCACTTCCTATTTAACTGGTGCCAAACATCAGCAGTAAAAACGGAATTTGCTGTGGTAGGAGACGATGCATGAATCTTTTCTTCATTTAATAAATGACTTGCACCTCAGAACGCAATCCTGACACGCAGTGAACACGCGGTGGCGTTTGAAGGCGTGGAATGCAAAGCACAGACGCTCTTGATTCTGGAGAGTTAATATTATAGTAACACTAATACTAAAAGGATTAAGGTGTTATAGAATGACCAAAACAACATTTCAGATGTTTTACAGTGTGCTCAGCCTGCTGGTTTATCCATTCACACACATTTTTATCATAACATGATCTCTTATTACAAAATCACATGACTTTTTTTTATGCGCATATTGGAATTTGTGCCTGAAAAGTGTTTCCATTGTAGTGTATGTGCATCTCTACTAATCGAAAGTTTATCCTACTCAATAATGCGTATTTGTTTTTTATGCACATTTTCAAAATTTATGGACATCTTGGTGTTTCCATCAACTGATTTTTTTAAGAGCGTATCCAAAAAACACATAAAAATAGGTGGATGGAAATGTAGCTTGTGTTGTAAGTAAAAAAATCCTATTTACGCTTTGAAATGTAGATATTTGAACTAGAAACAAAAATCCTAAGTAAAAAAAAAATATGGTCAAATATAATTCAGACTCAAAAATGCATATCTTGCGATGTGACTATTTCAAACATGCACATTGTGATATCGATGCTGAAACGATTTATTGTGCAGCACTAATAGGAAAAGAAATTAGTGTGTGCACATCTAAGATAATCTTTAAAGCAAGTGCTCGATCAAGCCAAACAAAATAAAGACAGAAGTAAACAACAATTGGCACACTGCCACTGATGTATGATAGGATAGTTTGTACCCCTGAAAGCATCTTCTGCCTGTTTGTGGATGTAAAATACTGTGTAAGCTGCAGCCAATGCAGAATAAAAGCTAAACACCAAACACAAAACACACCTGTATCTCCTCATAGGCCTCGTCAACCGTGGTGACTTGATGCTGTTCATGTAACGCAGGCTCATCACAGAAGAAGCACACCAGGCTCTTGTCACTTAAGCAGAAGAGCTTGACCTTTTCATGGTCTTTGCATGGATACGAGTTCCTCTGAGCATTAAAGATGGTGTCCAGGGGGAAAGCTGTGTACCTCTCCACGATGTTGGAGAGCTTGAGGCTCGGCGATAGAAGGGGATCCGTGAAGGTCCTCCTGCACTCTGGGCAGTCTCGTGTCCCGTGATGCTCCTGCCTGCTCCAGTGCTCAGTGATGCACTTACGGCAGAAGTAGTGCTCGCAACCGAAACTCACTGGGTCTTGATAAATGCTCAGACAAATAGAACACAAGAGCTCGTCCTTCAGACAGCAAGCCATTTGAATCTATGGAGGGGTCGGTCATGCACTGTGCAGGTAGCGGGATGCACAAACCCTGAGCCTCTTAACCAGCTGGGCTTCCTAGTGTGCTCTGTGAGGCTTGAAAATGACTCCGATGAAAATTTCTAGAAAACACAAAGTAAAAATAGAGAGAATTAGATATCTTCAGCATTATTAGACTGAAGATATTTTATTATTATACTGTCCGATGACTAGGCCCACACGGAATCTACGCGCGAAAAATTTTGCAGATTTCCGCAGATTTTTAGCCCATCATTGATTCTGTTTATTTACTGGTGTATATGTGTGTAAATTTATATTTAATCAGTTTTTAAATTAATTTCAGTAATAATATTGATTAATATAAAAAATATTCATATGATTTATTTACAACACAGTTTGTAAAGTAAAATTTTCTGTCTTTTAGTAGAGATTGTATATGAGAGACTTGCTTTGTTTACCAAATAAAGTGGATCTAATTGAATTTGCATTGTAAGCATTAAATAAAAGTTAGAAAGGTAAAACTTTATTTCATATATTATTTTTTTTGTTATGATACTGGCAAAATCATTCCACATAAATCTGCAGATTTTCAACAAAATATTCTGCAGAAATAGCAAAAAAATGATGTTGACTAGGTTTAAAAGCTTTATATATGGACTTTACTCTAAATTATCATGCATCGACGAGCAAGTGCTGATACAGTAAATCTTCCACTGATGGAAAGCAGATAAGGTTGATAATGTTACTTAATTTAAAGAAGACTCGTCTCAAAATCTGATTACTTGCTCTCATTATGCAGGACTCAATAGAACCTTATCAAGCCCATTAAAAAAATAATTACATTTTCGTTATTTTCCACAATACAACATTATTTTACTTATTGGTTTAGGACTTCCATGATATTGTCACATCCATTTAATGAATAAACCAAACCATTAAATAATTAAACTAATTAAGCACACTCATTTACAAAGCAGGTTAGTTTATTCAGTCTGTAACTTCACATCCCTTTAATATTCAACAAGACCTGCACAGAAGGTGAGATCTGAAACGAATAAAATACATGTAAATCCATGACATCTCTAAACCACCAGGTTATTCAGGTTGCCACCATAGACTTGCACTAAACTTAATTGGATCTCACCAAGTCCATTTAAATCAGCGGCGTACACCTCAGAAAAGCTTCCGTACACCGTGGCAATTCCACAAAAGTTACGAACATCACTGCTTTGTTTCACATGACACCTTTTAAAACATTCCTCCTCCATTTTCCCCGTTATCTTCATCTTGTTGTTTATCAAAGCCGGTTGCTAAATAATTAGCCAGCTAGCAGGATGTGTAAACAGATTTTCCATCTATTCGATCCTGTCCAAAAAAACTGACATTATGGCTTCATTCGCTTACCCAAAACGGTCCTGACGCGTTGTGCACTGGAAGCAGCCGACTGTCACATAATTAGGAGAGCGGGTCGTTGTTTTAATTAAACATTTTCATCACGTCAGACCCTTCACAAGCTGAAGCGACCGACTGACCGCACGCGCAGCTCCTCACAATCCCACTGCTCCACACTCGATCCAGAGGCGCACAGCAACGGAGCGAACCACCTCCACGCGGGGAGGGATATTAACACAAATACTGTAAGCTGATGGAAATCTCTTAGTGTATTTATGTGTGGAATTAATACAAACAATTAGAGTGTTCAATTTTCGTACACCATGATTATCTGGGCTGATTTCGTGAAATATTTAAGAAGATATTTTCCCACGGATGAAGGGCAAATCCCTCCCGCTGCTGTGATGGTTCAGCTCAGGCTTCCTCATCACAGGCAGAAATGAGCATATGATAATATCAGTGATTGCTCGCACTCTGCTGGCGTGTTTGTAGGTCGAAAATCAAGACAAATTAGTTTTTATATGAGTTCAGCATACTGTTAAGTTTTTAAACCAAAAAATCAAACCATACTTGATTATTAGTTAAGATAATTATGTGTATTCTACATCATGTAATAATATATAGCCTACTAATATATATTTTGCACACGTATATCTATTATTAAAGCGTTATTATTGTAATTTATTTGTATTATTAAAAACATTTTATTATTTGATTTTATGTTGTATAATTTGCTCTCTTGTATTATATATATTTTTCAAAACCTAGCCCCATGCTCAAGGAATTTTAACAAATAAATAAATAAATAAATAAATTAATTAATTAATTAATTAATTAAAGATTTTTATATTTGAGTGTCATGATGGCTCAGTGGTTAGCACTGTCGCCTAACAGCACGAAAGTCGCTGGTTTGAGCTTCGGCCGGGTCAGTTGGCATTTTTTTGTGGAGTTTGCATACCTGTGTTGGTATGGGTTTCCTGTAGGTGCTCCGGTCCAAGTCCAAAAACATGTGGTATAGGTGAATTGGTTAGGCTAAATTGTCTGTAGTGCATGTGCATGAATGAGTGTACAGTATATATGTATGTTTCCCAGTGATGGGTTGAGGCTGAAAGGGCATCCACTGCGTAAAAAAAAATGTGTGCTGGGTAGGTTGGTGGTTCATTCCACTGTAGCGACCCCAGATTAGTAAAGGGACTAAGCTGGAAAAAAATGAATGAATGAATGATTTTCATATTGCAATATAAAAAACTAAACGAGTCAAAGGAAATATAGAATTTTGAAATTAAATAAATGAAAGGAAATTTAACTAAAAACTTACTTTAGACCACAGATTTAAAAAAAAAAATGCAACAACAAAAACAGCAACAATAATAAGAAACTATTGTGGTTGTGGATAGATAAATAAGAATCTAATGTTGCATATAGATATTTTAAAATATTAAAATACAGTTTTATTTTTGCTCTAAATATATACATTTATACAATACTATTAATACTTTTAAAACAGTGAAAAGTATTTTCATTTATAAAAACAGCTTTTAATTTTAATAGACATATATTTCTTATGAAAAGTTACATGTGTGTGTGTTGGTATGTTCATATTTTTTATATCTTAGTGAGCACTTAAACCTAATTAGTATTATTACAGAATATCAGTTCACTAAAGTTAATACTACAATATGCTGTAGCATTAATTAACATAATGTATAAATACTGTAACACATATACAGCTAAAGTCAGATTTATTAGCCCCCCTTTGAATTAGTTTTTTCTTTTTTCAATATTTCCCAGATGATGTTTAACAGAGCAAGGAATTTTTCACCGTATGTCTGATAATATTTTTCTTCTGGAGAAAGTCTTATTTGTTTTATTTCGGCTAGAATAAAAGCAGTTTTAAATTTTTTAAAAACCATTTTAAGGTCAACATTATTCGCCCCTTTAAGCAAATTTTTTTCCTGATAGTCTACAGAACAAACCATCGTTATACAATAACTTGCTATAACTTGTTATACAATAACTTGTCTAGAGAACAAACCATCGTTATACAATAACTTGCCTAATTACCCTAACCTGCCTAGTTAACCTAATTAACCTAGTTAAGCCTTTAATCGTCACTTTAAGCTGTATAGAAGTGCATTGAAAAATATCTAGTCAAATATTATTTACTGTCATCATGGCAAAGATAAAAGAAATCAGTGATTAGAAATGAGTTATTAAAACTATTATGTTTAAAAATGTGCTGAAAAAGTCTTCTCTCCGTTAAACAGAAAACAGTATACAATATTTTAATGTTGGTTATGAATTAGTTCATATTTAGAAGACTTGTCTAAACAATGTTTAATACTTTAGAGAACACAAAAAAGAGAAGATATGGCCTAATTGTACTGTTTTCTCATTTGCACGGAAAGAGCATATGTCCTTCACTGAACTGTCATTTAGGCCTACCTGAAACAGGAAGAACATGTTTCCTTGTTTGTTGCAGATCATAAGTTAACCCGTGGTTGACAAAACCCAGATTAGGCACTTAAAAGTAAAAGTACAGACATCCTAATGAAATTCAGTAGAAGAATATGGAGCTTCTTTTCAATACTGCAGGCAAAGTGTGAATATTAAGTGTACTATAATACAATATAAAACATTTAACAATATTACAGTTCTAAAAACATTTTAGTATAGCAATTACTATAAATATTTTTTCCATGTGAATTATTATAGTTTTGTATTTTGCCTGAACGGTTTAATATTTGTATAAAACAAGGAAAGAAAAAACTTTTACTAAATATTGCTGCTCTGAAAGAGAGTGCTGTAAAATTTAGCATATCTTTTCATTTGTAAATTGTTGTATATGTATATGTATATGTATATGTATATGTATATGTATATGTATATGAACAGGGACTTTTATTTTTCAGCTCAAGCGCTTCCGGTCATGCCATTATAAAATTGCAGAGTTTAAGATCTGATTTCTTTAAAATCAATTATCTTCACAGCCTGATTTATATACGATATAAAATGGGTCTCAGACTGGGCAAGAAGCACTGCATTAAATTCTATTGTCTAAAATAAGGATATTTATTTTTCTGCATTTCATTCCATTTTACACTTGAAAAACTAAATAATTTCTATTTTACTCTTTGGATTTTAATTAATTTACAGTAAAATGGAAATTAATTAATTAAATTACCCCGCCCAAAAAAACAAAACAAAAACATATTAAATATGTTCTTCTGGAGCTGTTTCATTGTAAATAAACAGTTAAACGGTAATTAATATTTTTTAATATTATTATTTACAAAAGAAAATTTAATAGTGTACATTAGCAAACAGCTTAGCTTATTAAAATGAGCTATTATAAAGAAATAGAATCAAGTTATCAAATCTCATTAATCTTTTTCTCACTGTATAACTCACACATTCTGAATAAAGAGCAGCGAATGAATCTCATTTATTTAGGTTTTTTGTTTGATTACATTAAATAACAGAGGTGTCACTTTAACAATGCACACATCTAACGTTATAATGAAAGCATTCGACTACTTTCCCAAAGTTTTATGCTCATTTAGGACAAAATTAGTTGTGCTTGAAAAAAAACCCCATCAAGATCGACATCTTTAGATGTTATTATTTTTAATTATGTGTATATGTCTGTTCAAACACGCACCCAAACCCAGTATCCACAGTACAGAAACCTTTTGGGAAACAGCGTCTGTTTATCACCGTGGAGCGCGTCTGACAGTCATGCACCGCTTTATGACTGTTTTGAGGACTGCATAGGAGGAGCGACGGCACCTGTAATGAAAAGGAAAGGGAATCCCGCCGTTTTTATGTTTATTTCAAAGTGTTTCATGCCTAAATAAACCGAAAGCACAGAACTGACTCACATTTAAGAGCAAGGGGCGGCCCCTGGTGGTTCGGCGGTATGGGTTGCGTATAGCGAGGATCGGCTCTTTAATGTTCATTGCCTTCAGAGAAAGACTGAAAATACGGGAAAAATACAGGAAAATACCTTTACGGGATGATAGCAGGATAGAACTGTAAAATATGGGAGAATCCCAGGAAAAACGGGAGGGTTGAAAGGTATGGTCCAAGCCGGACCAAGATATCTGTGTGTTTCGGACATCCAGCTCTCCTGAATCTTCCGCAAGCATTACAGTTTTGTGGCAAGTAGTCATATAAAAAAGTGGGATCAATAGGCAGTTGTTTCTGCAGAATAATATTTAGAATTGTCTTAAAAATATATATTTTATGATGTAAGCAACACAGCTACAGCAAATAGAATCAATAATGTGTGTTTTAGATTTATAATGTGCGAATAATCAAGAATTGACGATTATTTATCATATTGTTTGCACTTAAGGGGCCCCCAAATTTTCTTGGGCCCTATTGACCTTATTCTTTGCGTATGAGTGGGCGCAGCCATTCGAGTCTTTTTGTCTCGAGACTTTCGGTCTCATTCACTTCCATTCATTTTTAGATATTAAAAACAGCTCGTTCTGCTGCTTGATGTTGCAAACTGATGTTTTGTTATTATATTATTCTGCTTTGTCTGTGTAGTCATGCAAACACTTGTTTGTAGAGCGAGTAGTTTGACCGTTTTCTGCCGTTTATTATACCTAGTCATTTCTCCCATATAGGCAACTGAATCAGAAGTTCTAAAACAATCGCAAAAAATGAGCGACTTCAGCATTAAAGAATAAAGTCAATACCTCACAAATGAAGAGATCTGACCAGATACTCAGTCTGCTGATGGTAACCGAGTCAGCAGCTGTGTATTATTACACAAATATGTTAGCATACTGTGTACATTTATGGCTTATGTTAACACAGACCTTACAAGATATTAATATTTATTTATATATTTACTTGCCTTCCATAATATAAAGGCTGCGTGGCTACAGGACCTTCCTAAACCAGCGATGCACGAACATCCTGTAGTCTCCACTGATCCCTGCTTACTAAGTAGCCCCCACGCTGAGTGGCCTGGACTGCTGGACTGGCTGGGGTGCACATTTGCTTTTAAAAAGACGAAATCCCCCTCGCTGAGTAATAGAACACGACCAACTTTCCCACTGTGTAAATATTGGCAGGCCTTGATACTTTTATAAGTCTTCATAAACGCTCCATCTACTCCTTGTGACAGGACAAAGTAACTAAAAAATATCCTTGTGAGTTTCCTCTGGCTCATATCGTCTACCCACATTAACGGTAACGATGGATGGGGCAATATAAGACCAGCTGATGGTTGCAGGGAGGTTTCACCGTACTCAAAGCATTTACTGAACTAGCATTATATGCCATCTTTCTAAAATTACAGCTAACTATACACTATGTAATGACTTTTCGAAACACTCATCTGATGTACTGTGTCAGCGTACCGGAAGCTGGATGACAAAATGCGGAAGAGCGAAGAATTAAAAGTAGACGGAGCGGAATAAGGTCAATAGCGGCTGCTTACTTATTGGTTAAATTTGCCCATGTTGATGTGAGTATCCATGAAAACAAGTATATATAACCCACTGTCATTAACTAAAACAGGAAGGACATGTTTCTTGTTATAACTTTTCAACTCATAACCAGACCTCACAAACCTCAAAACGACCCGAAACCTCTCTGCCAGACTCGATTAATCCATATCATGAAACAACTTTCCACAAAATGACCGTGCAATCAATCTGCAGTGTTTTGCACCCACATTTCCCGCTCGCCTCAGAGGCTGAACTTTGACCTGCAGCTTCTGTTGTGCTAAAGGCTCGCAGTTTGACTCACAGCTAAACATTGAACAGAAGTAATTAAAAGAAACAAGGATGTCTTCCAGCACCTGTCCACACTTTACAGGAACAACACAAACTGCTGATTCATACGTTTCCTGATGCAGTCGGACGCATTCATCAGTTCTGGGCCTCGTTTATCTCTGTAGTTTAGGTGTGTAAAAATCAGAGGTGCTGCGGTTTGCATTCATTGTTGCAGCCCAAATACGTTGTTCATAATGAAACCGCGCAAAACGATACCATCAGACTTCATTCATGCTCAAGCTTGCAACGCATCGAGTCGGAGGAACTGCAGGGTGCTGGTTTGATTCCCTGCTTCAGCTTCACATCAGGATTTCCTGTCATAGAGAGAAAAACAAGCATTTCCCATGAACTGAACGTCATCTGCGGTGTTTGCTTAGTCATAATAACAGCACTTGCTTTTCACACACTGCTGTAGTTTCACGACAGGGATTCATTAAAATGGAGGAGTTTACTGAAGTTAGTCAATGCTAAACACCTGGGCTATCTTTAACTATGTATTTAGAAAATAAAAGTTGTTTATTAGTAACAATGGGCAATAGACCTTCACGATTCACAATTTCATTTCCTTGAAACAAAAACATCTCTCTCTCTCCCAATTAAAATTAAATTAAATTAAATTAAATTAAATTAACTTAACTTAACTTAACTTAACTTAACTTAACTTAACTTAACTTAAATTAAATTACCACGGTGGCGTAGTGAGTAGCACGTTCGCCTTACAGCAAGAAGGTCACTGGTTCGATCCCCGGCTGGGTCAGTTGGCATTTCTGTGTGTCCCCCTGGTTGTGTGGGTTTCCTCCGGGTGCTCCGGTTTCCCCCACAGTCCAAATATATGCGGTATAGGTGAATTGGGTAGGCTAAATTGTCCGTAGTGTATGAGTGTGAATGAGAGTGTATGGATGTTTCCCAGAGATTGTGGCTGGAAGGGCATCTGCTGCATAAAACAAATGCTGGATAAGTTGGCGGTTCATTCCGCTGTGGCGACCCCAGACTAATAAAGGGACTAAGCCGACAAAAAAAATGAATGAATGAACGAATGAATGAACTTGTTGCTTCTAAGGCAATTGATTTACTCTGTAACTAATCCCTTTTTACAGTGTACTTAAACTAAAGTGTTACAAAAATATACCACAGTAAAACCAATTACCAATTGTTTGTTTTAATAATTTAAAAAATCCCTAAAATCTTACAACATGAACACTCACACCTCTAATAATAATGATACAGCATCCAATAACGTGTTTCTACACTGTAAAAAATCCTGGTTGCCTTAAATTTCTAAGCTGAATCAAATTAAGCTTATGAGTCCATAGAACTTATATTATGTTAACCTGACTTGAAACAGCTGGCGTAACTCATAAAATTAGGTTAGAACATGATTAATTAAGTTTAATAAGTTACAATGAACTAAAAACATGAAGAATTGATCGTATAATTTCTTACAGTGCAGATTCTTGCTTAAAAATAGCTAGACTAGATCAAGCGATTACTCAACGAGCTACAAATGCAAACCAGGCTTCCTGAAGCGATCCCACAACAAACAGACTGTGGCTTCTATCACCTGCAGAACAGCAGAGCATCCAAAGCATGATCAATATTAAATCAGCTTCTAAAGAGAGACTCGTCTGATTCTTTAAGTCTGTTAACACCTGTATCGACCCGCTGCTGCAGGCTGTCCTGCGGCCCCATATTAACCATACACTTTCATCTTAAAGAGCGTTTTGTGCCGGTGGTCTAACTGTGAGACAGATGTTCTGGCCGCAGCTCGCTCTCTTCTCTTGCACTGCTGTCAGGGAAGGAAATACAGAAATCAAAGACACTCGGCCTGAATAAAAGATGATTGTGGAGGATTCTTACATTTTCCGTCCAGGTGAATACTTTAAATGCATCATTCATATCCTGCATTATAAAAAAGTGGCAGTAAATTGGCAGTTTTACGTACTGTATTTTGGGATTCATGTTTTTATTTCCCTGTTTATTATGCTTTTGAATTGCATTGTGACTTTTATTACATTTTTAATAGCAACTGATAGTATTCAGAGAATCAAGTTTATTTTTTTAAGACAAAAGAGACTTTCGACGGGTGGTTTGTCAAGCCCACTCACCTGTGTGAGGCACACAATTGTTTAAGAGACATCTGGAGTGAGAAAGTGCGTGGTGCAAATATGCCAGTTCGAACGTTATTACTTGATTGAATGGGCGTTATCAGCTGATAGATATGGGCCAGTAGGAGCCTTCTGTGCCTACTGGGAGGATCGGAAAGCTGGTACTGTCCATCCACATGGTTAATCAGCTCACATACGGCTGCAGCAAGAAGTTCATTTCATTCATTTTCTTTTCGGCTTAGTCTCTTTATTCATTCATTTATTCATTTTCTTGTCAGCTTAGTCCCTTTATTAATCAGGGGTCGCCACAGCGGAATGATCCGGCAACTTACCCAGCATTTGTTTTACGCAGCGGATGCCCTTCCAACCGCAACCCATCTCTGGGAAACATCCATACATTCTCATTCACACACATACACTACGGACAATTTAGCTTACCCAATTCACCTGTACCACATGTCTTTGGACTTGTGGGGGAAACCGGAGCACCCGGAGGAAACCCACGCAACCACGGGGAGATCATGCAAACTCCACATAGAAATGCCAACTGACCCAGCCGAGGCTCGAACCAGCGACCTTCTTGCTGTGAGGCGAACGTGCTACTCACTACGCCACCGTGGCGCCTAGTCTCTTTATTATTATAATTAATAATAATAATATTACATTCATAATAATATGTTAATAATAATAATAATAAATATAATAATAATAAAAATAGGGTGACATGGTGGCGCAGTAGGTAGTGCTGTCGTCTCACAGGAAGAAGGTCGCTGGTTCGAGCCTCGGCTGGGTCAGTTGGCATTTCTGTGTGGAGTCTGCATGTTCTCCCTGTGGTTGCGTGGGTTTCCTCCGGGTGCTCCGGTTTCCCCCACAAGTCCAAAGACATGCAGTACAGGTGAATTGGGTTGGCTAAATTATCCGTAATGTATGAGTGTGAATGAGTGTGTATAGAGGTTTCCCAGAGATGGGTTGCAGCTGGAAGGGCATCCGCTGCGTAAAACATACGGTTCATTCCACTGTGGCGACCCCAGATTAATAAAGGGACTAAGCCGAAAATGAATCGAGTCTCGCTGGGGTCCAGCTTCTCCAGCCTCCAGCGCCTAGACTGCAGCTCTGCACAAGATGTTTGGCCATAGGAGAAATGGTCGTGCCCAACTCAGCCTGGTTTCTCTCAAGGTTTTTTAATTCTTCACTTTTGCCAATTGGTGAAGTTTTTTCCTCGCCGATGTCACCACTGGCTTGCTTGGTTTGAGACTTGTAGAGCTGCGCATCGATGGATTAATCTTCAGCGTTTGGACTCTCAGTAGTGAACATTAAACCACGCTGAACTGAACTAAACTGAACTCCAACACTGAAAACTGGACTGACACTGTTTCAGTTCACTATAACCTTCTATGTGAAGCTGCTTTGACACAATCTACAAAGTGCTATAGAAATAAAGATGAATTAAATTGAATTAATCAAAGCACTGCAAGTTCACATGATCAATGACCAAATTTATTGCCGTTATTGTTTACAAAGATGAACAGATACTGTAACTAATGTATTTGTTCATGTTAGTAAACACATTAACTAACACAACCTCGTTGTAAAGTGAAAACATGAAATTTAACTGCAGAATTAACCCAACTTAGGGTTAAAACAAACTAGCATTTGCTTTAGTATGATGAACAATAGTAATAACTTTCCTAATATAAAACAAATACAGACAAACAATATGAATAATAGTGCTTTATATTTACATATTTACAAAGACTTCTGTACAAGTGTGACTGTATAAAAATAACTCTAAACATATGCATACTTATATCCTTGGCAAAACAGCATCAAAAACTTGGCAGTGCAACATTCAACTTCTATTGTTATCTTAAAGTTTGACAAAATTGTGTCGAGTCAAAGGGTTAATTTCTTATTTCACTCACATAATTACTCATGAAATGGTACATAACATTAAAAACAATCAAACAGGATGACAGTTTGTAATGGAGGTAGAGAAAATAACCACTAGGTGGTGCAAACTTCATTCATCTGAGCTATTCTACACTTCAGGAGCATTTTATAATCCTAAAGTTTGTCAATTGCTAAATGGAGTAAAGATATTAAATACTTAAACTTTACTAATGTACAGAATCAAGAACAGAGGTCGTCCTACAGTATATATTAGTAAGAGCAATAATTGATATTTTTAAGTGATTATCATTATACCTAGCTGAATTGATTTGCAGAATGGCGTAAAGTCTGATGCATTTTGTTAATTGTTAATCTGAATGCCCCGGTAATTATGTGTCATTTACTCTAACCAAATAAACAATTAAATCAGACTTCATCCATCCTGACTTAAAAACCCTCATTTGCACTAAAGAAGCAATGTACACTGTAAAAAGCGATTAGATGACTTAGAAAGTGAGTAATCCCATTGATTTTACAGTGATTAATTTGCTTTACTTCATAAAGTGAGTAAACCTGTTGCTTTTACTTCACTTTAGCAATGGGTTTACTCACATTTTTTAAATTAAAGTCAACTTATTTCTTTAAAAGCAATGGGTTTACTCACTTTTTAAAGTAAGATTAAACTAATCAAGAAAACCCCTTCCTTTTAAATAAATTAGTTCATTTTACTTTTAAAAATTGAATAAACCCATTGATTTTAAAGCGATTGATTGACTTTAATTAAAAAGCAATGGGTTTACTCACTTTTTAAAGTAAGGTCAACTAATCACTTACTTTAAAAAGTGAGTAAACCCCTTCCTTATAAAGAAATGAGTTCATTTGACTAAAAATTGAGTAAACCTGTTGCTTTTAAAGCGATTAGTTGAGTATGAAAAGTGAGTAAACCCATCGTTATTAAAGCGATTAGTTGACTTTACTTTAAAAGTAATGGATTTACTCACGTTTTAAAAAATTTAAACGTTGACTAATTTCTAACTAATTAAAAATTGACTAAAATTGACTAAAAATTTACTAATTGACCAAATTTAAAATTTGACTAATTTCATTAAAAGCAATGATTTTACTCACTTAAAGTAAAGTCAACTAATCACATGAAAAAACAAGAAAATCCATTCCTTTAAAGAAATGAGTTCATTTTACTTTTAAAAAAGTGAGTAAACCCATTCCTTTTAAAGCGATTAGTTGACTTTACATTAAAAACGTGAGTAAACCTGTTGCTTTTAAAGCGATTAGTTGAATTAACTTTGAAAATGTGAGTAATGCTGTTGCTTTCAACTTTTTTAGTTGAATTTACTCAAACCAAAGTGAGTAAACCCATCTCTTTTAAATCGATTAGTTGACTTTACTTTAAAAGCAATGGATTTACTCACGTTTTTAAAAGTAAAATGAACTAATTTCATTAAAAGCAATGGGTTTACTCACTTTAAGTAAGGTCAACTAATTATTTAAAAAAGCGAGTAAACACATTCCTTTAAAGAAATGAGTTCATTTACTTTTAAAAAAGTGAGTAAACCCATTGCTTTTAAAGCGATTAATTGACTTTACTTTAAAAACATGAGTAAATCTGTTGCTTTTAAAGCGATTAGTTGACTACTTAAAAATGGGAGTAAACCTGTTGCTTTTTAAAGCAATTAATTTGCTTTACTAAATAAAGTGAGTTAACCTGTTGCTTTTAAAGCCATTAGTTGACTCCACTTTAAAAGCAATGGATTTACTCACGTTTTTTAAATTAAGGTCAACCAATCACTTAAAAAAGTGAGTGAACCCATTCCTCTTAAAGAAATTCGTTCATTTTACCAGGCCATCTAACTAGCAATCTAGGTTACTAGGTTCATTAACTAGCGATTAGTTGACTTTAGTGAGTAAACCCATTGCTTTTGAAGCTATTAGTTGACTTTACTTAAAAAGTGAGTAAACCTATTGCTTTTAAAACTATTAGTTGACTACTTAAAAAATGAGTAAACCCATTGATTTTAAAGTGATTAGTCGACTTTACTTTAAACAAAGTAAGTAAACCTGTTGCTTTTAAAGCGATTAGTTGACTACTTAAAAAAATGAGTAAACC
>CAIGQQ010031610.1:183214-195516 GCA_903798035.1 Danio albolineatus
GTTGCTTTTAAAGCGATTAGTTGACTACTTAAAAAAATGAGTAAACCCATAGATTTTAAAGCTATTAGTTGACTGTACTTTAAAAACGAGAGTAAACCCATTACTCTTAAAGCTATTAGTTGACTTTACTTTAAAAACGTGAGTAAACCCATTGCTTTTGAAGCTATTAGTTGACTTTACTTTAAAACATGAGTAAACACATTGGTTTTAAAGCGATTGGTTGACTTTACTTAAAGCGTGTAAACTTAAAATGATAAAAGTGTGTAAAAAAGCGTGTAAACTGGCTTAAAATGATAAAGTAAACGAATTAAGTGCATAATTATAAAAATTATGTTACGCCAACTAAACCATTCCAAGTTACAGCAGATTTACTCACTTTAAGTGAAGTCAACCTATTGTTTGTTTTTGAAGTATCTAACCATGTTTTACACTGTATCTAACCTGTTTTACAATAATGATCCAAACCTTTTTTTAAATAATGCAATATATATTACAATACACCATAATACAAAGATTCTTAAACCCTTGTTTCTATAAAATGCACTCAAAATTCCTAAATGCAATGTAATCTCAGCACATAAAT
Source organism: Danio albolineatus (assembly GCA_903798035.1). NCBI lineage: Eukaryota > Metazoa > Chordata > Actinopteri > Cypriniformes > Danionidae > Danio > Danio albolineatus. The sequence goes on from CAIGQQ010031610.1 coordinate 183,798, forward strand.
TGTGTTCATAGAGTAAAACATCCAATAAGACATTAAATGAACTGAAAAAATACTAACTTCTTAAACAGCAATACAAACCTTCAATCATTTGAAGTGCAAAGAAAAGTGCAATACATGTTTCCTTCTTTAACATTAATTTGCATTAAAGCATTTAGCAAATGCCTGAGGGTACACATTTGATCATTAAGACGACAGTAAATGAACTAAAACACTAATAAGCCCTTAAACAGTAACATAAGCTTATTATCTATTTTGCAACAAAAAAATGCCTTTTTTTAATCCTTGTTTAAAATAAAATGCATATAAAATGATGTATTAATACACGAATTAGTGCACAAAACATTAATTGGCAGAAACATAAACATCTAGTTTAACCCAGTTTAACATAACATCAGTTTGCTTGCTAAAGGCATCCAACCAGAACACACTGACTGGTTACAAAAATACTTATCTATTATGTACACTCTCAGAAATAAAGGTACGCGAGCTGTCACTGGGGTGGTACCTTTTCAAAAAGGTACACATTTGCACTTAAAGGGTCCATATTAATACCTCAATGGTACATATTAGTACCTAAAGAGTACAGAAGTGTTCCTTTTAAAATTTTTAGGTACTAATATTTACTTTTGAGGTACCAATATGGACCCTTTAGGTACAAACATGTACCTTTTGAAAAGGTCCCACCCCAGTGACAGCTCATGTACCTTTATTTCTGAGTGTATATATTGAAAAACCCCAATAATAATGCAATATATTTTATTTTGTTCATCAAAGTTTAACATTCTATTATATGACTTTATATCATTCAGGTATTTGGTAAACGCATTAATTTTAAAGCCTCATTCACACTACGAGCGACTCGCAGTGGCAAAATGACATTCCACCATTCATGTCTACGTGGGCGATCGTTGACGACCAGGTGAGCGTCAAGCAACGCGACAAAGTTGAGAATCCTTCAACTTTATGTGAACGAAGAGCGACTTTCTCGAGCGACAGAAAATAGGAGCACCAGTAGAGCTCATGTGATCCTCTCTCAGCTTGCTCAGAGGCTGGTTGTATTCATACTGTATACTCTATACCTAAACAGACCTGTGTTTGCAGCAGGTCGCCACCCAGAGCGACAGGCAGCTACAAAGTCGCTGCTAGTGTGAATGAGGCATACAGTAAGTGTAGACACTTAACCAGACAGCAACAAACTAAAAACAAATAATAAGCCTTTAAGTGGTATTCTGAGAGCCTACAGTAGTTTAAAATAATGTCATTACTTGTTTATATCTGACATTACATTGCAATTAGGAATCTCCCAACCTCTTTAAGCAAATTAATCTTTCAGCATCTCTGTTCTTGAAGGGACAGGTCACCCTTAAATGAACCTTCAATCAGTATTTACTCTTGTTTCAAACCTCAAATTCAAGTCAAATGCAACTTTCTTCCAATTTTTCTCTGCATATCTTCCTCTGTATTCAACAGAAGTAAGAACTTTAGAAAGTTTAGAACCATTTGAGTGAGTATAAATGGTCTGGAAATGTAGATTTTTGGGGTAAACTGTCTCTTTAAGACATAAAAGGTTATATAAGGCACTTAATTACATAGCTTAGTACATACTATATACACATCAGCCTGAAAGACAGGACACACAATACCAATGGCTGGCTGTTTAGCTTTGTCAGTCCAGTTAGTTAGTTTGTTGTCCACGTTACCTCCCATTGGGTTAACGCTAGAGCTCGTTAGCCTATTCATCATGTCAAATTGGCGTTAGCCTGATTGGTTATTTAGCACAAGTGACGTACTGTAGAGAAGTGATGTAGCAAAGGAAGAATTCAAGCGAAAAAGGAACCTAAAGAGATTCCTAAATTTGAGAAATATTTGCTCAAGCGAATCCAGTGGCAAGTGATAATGGTGCTAAACGCTGCTTTGTTTACACTTTGTCTGTGTGTGTGCAGAAGTTCAAGAAAACAAACTCTTCTGCCCCCTGTGGAGCGGAAAGACACTTCATCTTGCACAAGTGCAGAACATGGCTCTCCTTTTAGTCAGCTTTTTGTTTGGTGTGTTCACGCACGGCTTTTTGGTCCAGACATGATCCAACACGATAGGACAACACAGTTGGGTTTTATTGGTGCTAGTTCTTTAGCGTCAGCTTTGTGTGTCCCGGTTGGCCCAACTCAGCATGTCCAATCATCCGTTTGGTGTGGCCGTTTGGGGCAGTTTTTTGGTCCAAACATGATCCAACGAGTTGCTAGTTGTTGATGCTAGTTGTTTGGCGCTGACTTGGTGTGTCCCAGTTGGCCCAATACAGCATGTCAAATCATTCATTTGGTGTAGTCATGGGCTGTTTTTTGGGCCAAATGTGATCCAATGCGAGGCGAAAACACAGTTGGGTTTAGTTTTTCGTCGCAGTTTGGCGTGTACTGGCCTGTAGGGTTACATTGGAGCTCATTGGCCCAATTCATCAAGTCTAATCATCCGTTTTGTGTGGTCACGAGCAGTTTTTTTAGTCCAGATGTGATCCAACACAAGGCGACAACACAGTTGAGTTTCGTTGGTGCTTGTTGTTTGGCGTTGGCATGGAGTGTCCCGGTTAGCCTAACTCAGCATGTCCAGTCATCCGTTTGGTGTGTTAATGGGCAGGTTTTTGGTCCAGACGTGATCCAACATGAGGCGACAACACAATTGGATTTCGTTGATGCTTGTTGTTTGCCGTTGGCTTGGTGAGTCCCGGTTGGCCCAATCCAGCATGTCAAATTGTCCATTTGGTGTGGTCACGGGCAGTTTTATGGGCCAGACGTGATTCAACATGAGGTGACAACACAGTTGGGTTTAGTTTTTCGCAAGCAGTTTGGCAGCGGTTTGGTGTGTACCGGCCCACAGGGTTAACATAGGAGCTCACTGGCCCAATTCAGCATGTCAAATCATCCGTTTGATGTGGTCACAGGCAGTTTTTTGGGCCAGATGTGATCCAACGCTAGGCGACAACACAGTTAGGTTTCGTTGGATCTAGTTGTGTCCTGGTTGGCCCAACTCAGCAAGTCCAATCATCCACTTGGTGTGGTCATGGGCAGTTTTTTGGTCCAGACGTGATCCAATGCGAGGTGACAACACAGTTGGGTTTAGTCAGTGCTTGTTGTTTGCCATTGGCATTGTGTGTCCCGGTTGGCCCAATCCAGCATGTCAAATTGTCCATTTGGTGTGGTCATGGGCAGTTTTATGGGACAGACGAGATTCAACATGAGGTGACAACACAGTTGAGTTTTGTTTTTCCCTAGCAGTTTGCCATGGGTTTGGTGTGTACTGGCCCACAGGGTAAACATTGGAGCTCCTCACTGGCCCAATTCAAATCACTGTCGGCTGGAGAGAGCGTTCTTACTGGTTATTCAGCAATGAATCACACCACGAGTGTGACATAGGGAAGTGACGCACCAAACATGTCAAGCCAAAAAGGATCACAAAGAGGCCGACAGTAATTTCGCGACATTTCTTGCAAACTATGTGAATTATCAAACATATTTGCATGAGCGAATCCCTCCGTGGTGAGTGACAGCTTCTGTAGTAATGGTACTGAACGCTGCTTTGTTTACACAAGTTGACTTTCCTAGTACGGGAAAACAGACACTGCAACCTACTAGTGCAGAAAGACATGTCCTCTCGTGTAGGCACAGAACGTGGCTCTCGTTTTACTTGGCTTTCGTATGTTTGGTGCCTTTACATGCAGGTTTTAAGTCCAGACACGATCCAACGCAAGGCGACAATACAGTTGACATTGGTGCTAGTTGTTTGGCATCAGCTTGGTGTGTTACAGTCCGTTAACATCGGAGAACGTTGGTTTAATTCAGCATGTCGAATCGGCACCGGCTTAAGAAAATCAGAGTGCGAGTGTGATGTATTGAAGTGACTTGGTGAAAAAAGCTTAAGAACCACTGGTATAGAACATTTGGATCCTATAGAAGATTTGTGAGGAGTATACTTATATGCTGAACACTACTTGCATATACACTCACTGGCCACTATATTAGGTACACCTGTCCAACTGCTTGTTAAAATTTCTAATCAGCAACTCAATGCATTTAGGCATGTAGACATGGTCAAGATGATCTGCTGCAGTTCAAACTGAGCATGGCATGGTTGTTGATGCCATACAGGCTGGTCTGAGTATTTCAGAAACTGTAACTCAAATAACCACTTGTTACAACCGAGGTCTTCAGAAGAGCATCTCTGAATGCACAACACGTCCAACCTTGAGGCAGATGGGCTACAGCAGCAGAAGACCACAACGGGTGCCGCTCCTGTCAGCAAGGAACAGGATACTGAGGCTACAATTCACACAGGCTCACCAAAATTGGACAATAAAAGATTGTAAAAACGTTGCCTGGTCTGATGAGTCTCCATTTCTGCTGCGATATTCGGATGGTCGGGTCAGAATTTGGCATCAACAAAATTCACGATCCAACGCAAGGGGACAACACAGTTGTCATTGGTGCTAGTTGTTTGGCATCAGCTTGGTGTGCTCCGGCCCGTCAGGTTAACATCGGAGCTCATTGGTTTAATTCAGCATGTTGAATCGGTACCGGCTTAAGAAAATAAGAGCGCGAGTGTGACGTATTGAAGTGACACAGCAAGTAAACAACTCAAGTCAAAAAGAAACACAAAGAGACCGGCTGTAACCTCGCTACATTTCTCAAATAATTGAAATATATGATGATATATGATGATGAGCGAATCCCTTTGTGTTGAGTGACCATTACTGTGATGATCCTGCTTTGTTACTCTGTGCACGTCACAAGTTCCCCATTGTGGAATGAGAAAACTTACACTGCCCTCTGCAGAGAGGAAAACACATCCTTTTGCAATGCTAGTTGTTTGGTGTCAGCTCTGTGTGTTTCAGCCTATCTGAACAAACCTTTTTCAAGCAAATGCACTGATGTGAACGGAAGCATGTGATGTTCAGTATAGGAACGGGCCGCTCTCCTGCACCGACTGCAGCGCTTCTTTGCCGTCCTCTTGTTGGCAGGATGATAAACAGACCTCCTCTTGAGAAAGCGGCACCAGGGCTTCCGCGTGCGGCGTCAGAGTGGACGGGTTGATGGGGATGGAGCAGGACGCTGGGTTGAGCTGGCAGTTGAACGTGGCCGTGATGCTGAGATTGAGCACAGGACTGGAGACGGACGGACATTCGTCATGGCTGCTGCGCTCCAGCCACTCACTGCTGCTGTGGCTCTGACTGCAGTCCGGCTGACTCTGACTGTCTGATGAGCTCATGGACGGCTCCGTCTGGGTTCTGTCCACATGTAACAGATGCTGATGGTCAGGCGTGCTGCTCTGTGAGGGATCCTGCTCCACCTGGAGAACACAAAAGATGAGCAGAACGACACGATGCAGTTTGATTAGCTTCATATTGTTTGATTTGTTTCATGCAAAAAAATGATTATTTTTTTATTTAAATGCATGGTACACTGCAAAAAATGCTTCTTATTTTGTTTATTTTTGTCTTGTTTTAGTCCAAATATCTACAAATTCTTAAATCAAGGAGTATTTTCTAAACAAGCAAGAAATATTGTCTTCTTTTCAAAAAATAATGTCAAAATTTTGTGCACTTTTCCTTAAAACAAGCAAAATAATCTTCTTTTTCCCTTTTGATATTATTTTACTCCTTTATTATTTTATTTTTATTATTTTACTTGTGTATTTATTCCCATTGGCAGATTATTCAACTTGGCTATTGTTTTTTATTATTTATTTATATATTTTATACTACATATTAGCTCTAGATTTGGCTTCAGTAGTGATTAATCTAATGTATATGCACAAATATATTATAAAAAAGCACCCTATAGAACATTTGGATCCTATTGAAGATTTGTGAGGAGTATACTTATATGCTGAACACTGATATACACTCACCGGCCACTTTATTAGGTACACCTGTCCAACTGCTCGTTAAAATTTTGAATCAGCCAATCACATGGCAGCAACTCGAATTGAGCATGGCATGGTTGTTGATGCCAGACAGGCTGGTCTGAGTATTTCAGAAACTGTAACTCAAATAACCACTCGTTACAACTGAGGTCTGCAGAAGAGCATCTCTGAACGCACAACACGTCCAACCTTGAGGCAGATGGGCTACAGCAGCAGAAGACCACACCGGGTGCCGCTCCTGTCAGCTTAGAACAGGAAACTGAGGCTACAATTCACTCAGGCTCACCAAAATTGGACAACAGAAGACTGGAAAAATGTTGCCTGGTCTGATGAGTCTCCATTTCTGCTGCGACATTCGGATGGTCGGGTCAAAATTTGGCGTCATTTGGCTACTTCCAGCAGGGTAACTCGCCATGTCATAAAGCATGAATCATCTCAGACTGGTTTCTTGACCATGAAAATGAGTTCACTGAACTCAAATGGCCTCACAGACACCAGAACTCAACCCAATAGAGCAACCTTTGGGATGGAGATTCGCATCATGGATGTGCAGCCGACAAATCAGCAGCAACTACATGACGCTATCATAATAATATGGAGCAAAATCTCTGAGAAATATTTCCAGTAACTTGTTAAATCTATGCCAAGATGGATTAAAGCAGTTCTGAAGGCAAAAGTGGGTCCAACCCGATACTAGAAAGTTGTACCTAATAAAGTGGCCGGTGAGCGTACGCAGTAATTAGCTTGTTTGATACTAAGCAATGGCTTTAAATGGGTTCTTTAAAAATAAAAAAGTGTTACATGGTATATAATACACTTGATAGCGTACTGTACCTTGATATCTGTGATGGGAACTTTTGTTAAACCTGCTGGGGGAAGAAAAAAAAAGTCACCGAAAGCAAACTGATCTTGAAACCATATTAATGATGATGATGATGATTTAGAAGGAACGCAACGTGAATCTGAACAGCTGATAGCATTTAGCTGAAGAACCAAAATCTGATCTTCTGAAATGATCATACCTTTTCGTTCTCGGAACTTGCAAGTAACCACAGTCATAACCAGAATCAGCAAAACCGATAAAACAGCTCCTGGAGAGACCAGAGAAAACTAAAACCACTGATGAAGAGCTCAGATGGAGGAGAGCAAACAAACGGAGAGTGAAAAATTCAAGCAATGTCACATAAACACAGTTAAAAGTGACTCATTGACATATAATTGAACTCAAGGCTGGTTATTGATTTACTAACAATACAGTATCAGGCTTTACTCATCTGGATTGATGGTATGATATTGTCCTTTAAAGCACCAGTGTAAATTTATAGCATTACTTATGAAGTGCATGAAGAACTCAGTGTATATGCTTTGTTATTAAATACAATGTTTGTTATCATTTTTCCATAGGTATTTTTAAGCTTTTATTAAAAGCATTAATAATAAAAAAAATCAATTATCTACAAGAATTACAACAAACTCTGATTTAAAGTGATATATATACACAATTATAAATGTAAACAAGTCTGAAAATATGGCTTCATTTTTATTATTTGTTGCTAAAAAAGCTATATTCAATTTCGCAATGTAATCCTATGTGTGTGTGTGTGTGTAATACAGAGAATGCTACTGCATCATGGGTAATAATAATGTGTGCTTTTCTACATTAATTTCGCTATTAAACAGAATTACTTAAAATTAAGTTGAATTTATTCAAATAGATGTGTTCAACAAAAGTATCTGTAATCAGTCAATCAAACTCACAACTGTCTGTGTTTAAAGGTTTAGTATATTAGGTAGAGATTTAGAACGCTTGAGTGTGATTGGTTGAGCAAACATTTCAAACGGAACACATTTATGGAGTCAGATCAGTCTCAAAAATAATACATGCACAAATAAAACTCATACACGCACAATTCACATTTACAGAATCTAATTTGTGAAGAGGGCGCCACGGTGGCATAGTGAGTAGCACGTTCGCCTCACAGCAAGAAGGTCGCTGGTTCGAGCCTCGGCTGGGTCAGTTGGCATTTCTGTGTGGAGTTTGCATGTTCTCCCCGTGGTTGCGTGGGTTTCCTCCACAGTCCAAAGATATGCGGTACAGGTGAATTGGGTAAGCTAAATTGTCCATGTGTGTGAATGAGTGTGTATGGATGTTTCCCAGAGGTGGGTTGTGACTGGAAGGGCATCCGCTGCGTAAAACAAATGCTGCATAAGTTGGTGGTTCATTCCGCTGTGGCGACCCCGGACTAAGCCGACAAGAAAATGAATGAATGAATTTCTAAATACAAATAAATACGACACACAATTTGCGAATTCACACTTAAAAATCATTATTTTCGCAAAATAAATAGGATTTGTGTATTTATGAATCGTGTTTTGAATTGACAAATTGGATTTGTGCTCGGTACATCATGAAATTGCATTATGAATTTATGAATTGAATTTGTGTATTTATGAATCGAGTTTTGAAATTACGAATGGGATTTTTTGTATTTTTGAATCGTGTTTTAAAATTACGAATTTGATTTAAGTACCGTATATCATGAATTGCATTTTGAATTTACGAATTGGATTTTTTCTGTATATCATGAATTGTGTTTTGAATTTACGAATTGGATTTGTGTATTTTTGTGTCGTGTTTTGAATTGACGAATTGGATTTGTGTACGGAATATCATGAATTGCAATGTGAATTTAGGAATTGGATGTGTATATTATGAATCACGCTTTTCAATTTATGAATTGGATTTGTGTATTTATAAACCATGTTTTGAATTTAAGAATTAGATTTGTGTATATTTCAATCGTATTTTGAATTTACGAACTGGATTTTTCTGTATATTATAAATTGTGTTTTGAATTTACATATTGGATTTGTGTATTTTTGAATCATGTTTTGAATTCACGAATTGGATTTGTGTATTTATGAATCACATTTTAAATTTACGAATTGGATTTGTGTATTAATGAATCGTGTTTTGAACTCACGAATTGGATTTGTGTATTTATGAATCGCGTTTTGAATTGACAAATTGGATTTGTGCATTTATGAATCGTGTTTTGAATTGACAAATTGGATTTGTGTATTTATGAATCATGTTTTGAATTGACAAATTGGATTTGTGTATTTATGAATCGTGTTTTGAATTGACAAATTGGATTTGTGTATTTATGAATCATGTTTTGAATTGACGAATTGGATTTGTGTATTTTTTAATTGTGCTTTAAATTTACAAATTGGATTTTTTCTGTATATTATAAATCGCAGTTTGAATTTCCGAATTGGATTTGTGTATTTATGAATGGCATTTTGAATTTACCAATTAGATTTGTGTATTTTTGAATTGTGTTTTGAATTGACAAATTTGGATTTTGTAAATGAGAATTGTTGTTGTGGATGTATAAATTATATTTTATAAATGTATTATTTTTGAGATCTGTATATTTTCATAGCATGTCTAAACCTGATTACTGCCATAGTGTTTAAAAAAAGTTCATAAAATAACTCTTATTTACCAGTGACGCAGATGATGATCATGTAGTCCGGCTGAGGGTTTCTTGGAGTCTCTTGTGTGTTTGTTGTCGTTGCTCTGCTGTGTTTGACGTCGCTGCTCAATACAGACACAGTTGATGTGCAGATCGTATTCATGGGCAATATTTCCGGCATTCCAGTTGGTTTAGGCTTGCTTGAAGTCGGACTATGAACTTCTGATGTTGCATTTAATGGTTTTACTACACAAACCGTGTCATCTGTAGAGTTGCCAGACCTTAAAATGGCACTACCTTCACATCTAACAGAAAAAAAAAAGACATCAGCCATGTGCATGTGTGTGCATTCGTAAGTCTTTCTGTCTCTGTGCCTCTTACTGTGTGTGTGGTCTGCATGGCTCAGAATCACTGCGGTCTGAAAACGTCCCAGTTGGACACGGTGCACACTTCACATCAGCTGTAGGTGTTCCTGAATCACAAAAAAAACACACATTATAACGATAACACTGCATAAAACTGAACAAAAGTTGTACAATATATATAAAATAATACAAATAAATATTAATTTTGCTGTTATTTACTACTTGTTGCTTTATTAAGGTAATGTCACCTTTAAAATATACCTCGCTTTACAGAGTAGAGATGGTTTCACTGTAATTATCACAGCAATTATGAATTTTACTTAAAATGAGACTAATTTAACATCAATACAACAGTGACTGTATCGCCGATATCTTAAGTACATGTAATAATTATGAATTAAACACTATTAAGCTCCAATATTAAGAACACTTTGCATGCTGTAGCTACGGTAGATAATATATGCCTCTTACCTATTTTTTCAGCGCCTTCGCCGGGTTTGCAGGATTTGTATTTTTTACATTCCTGACATTCAAAAGACAAACCATACTTCGAGCAGTACATTCCAGGCTTGCAAACACACACAGCTTTGGTATCAGCGGAGCAGTTTGTGCCGTACATCAGTCCTTTCTCTGATAAGAAGTGGACAGGAACACTTTTTTAATTACAAATTAGAAAATAAAAGAATGACTGTAATTATATATGCGGGTATAGTAATAGTAATATATTGTATATATATATACACACACACACACACACACCACTTTATTAGGTACACCTCACTAATACCAGGTTGGACCCGCTTTTGCCTTTAGAATTGCTTCAATCTTTTGTGTCATAGATTCAACAAGGTACTGGAAATATTACTCAGAGATTTTGTTCCATGTTGAAATGATAGCATCACGCAATTGCTGCAGATTTGTCAGCTGCACATCCATGATGTTTCACCACATCCCAAATCTGCTCTATTGGATTGAGCTCTGGTGACTGTGGAGACCATTTGAGTACAGTGAACTTATTGTCATGAAAAAACAGTCTGAGATGATTCATGCTTTATGACATGGCACGAATTCCTGCTGTAAGTAGCCATCAGACGATGGGGACACTGTGGTCATAAAGGGTTGGACATGGTCAGCAACAATACTCAGGTAGGCTGTGGTGTTGACACAATGCTAAATTGGTACTAATGGGCCCAAAGTGTGCCAAGAAAATATCCCCCACACAATTATACCACCACTGCCAGCCTGAACCGTTGATAAAAGGCAGGATGGATCCATGCTTTCATGATGTTGATGCCAAATTCTGACCCGACCATCCGAATGTCGCAGCAGAAATCGAGACTCATCAGACCAGGCAACGTTTTTACAATCTTCTATTGTCCAATTTTGGTGAGCCTGAGTGAATTGTTGCCTCAGTTTCCTGTTCTTAGCTGACAGGAGCGGCACCCGTTGTGGTCTTCTGCTGCTGTAGCCCATCTGCCTCAAGGTTGGACGTGTTGTGTGAGTTACTGTTGCCTTTCTATTAGCTTGAACCAGTCTGGTCATTCTCTGACCTCAACAAGGCATTTGCGCCCACAGAACTGCTGCTCCCTGGAAATTTTCTAATTTTCGGACCATTCTCTGTAAACCCTAGAGATGTTTGTGCGTGAAAATCCCAGCAGATCAGCAGTTTCTGAAATACTCAGACCAGCCAGTCTGGCACCAACAACCATGTCACGTTAAAAGCCACTTAATCCCCTTTCTTCCTTATTCTGATGCTTGGTTTGAACTGCACCAGATCTTCTTGATCATGTCTACATGCATTGAGTTGCCATGTGATTGGCTGATTAGAAATTTGTGTTAACAAGCAGTTGGACAGGTGTCCCTAATAAAGTGGCTGGTGAGTGTGTATGTACGTATGTATGCATGCATGCATATATATATATATATATATATATATATATATATATATATATATATATATAT
>CAIGQQ010031610.1:203782-214802 GCA_903798035.1 Danio albolineatus
AAAAAAAGTTCAGTAGTTCTTTACGGAATTTGAGGTGCTATTTAGCACTTTTTCTGTGTAAAGAACCTTTAAAGCACCATAAAGGTTTTTCAGTGGTTATTTGGGGGTTTAAAGTGCTATATAGCACCACTACTACTGGTAAGCACTTGTTCTTATAGCTAATTCTCATAACTATTATGCCGGTTTTATTTGCAGAAAGGGTAAAGTAACATTAAGAGCACCTTAAAATATAGGCGCTATATAGCACCATTTGACAAAAGTACTATATAGCACCTATTTTTTAAGGTGCTGTCTAGCACCAAAAAAGGTTCCCCCCTCATTACGACCAAAGAACCAGTTTTGGTGCTATTTAGTATATATATGTATGTGTGTGTGTGTGTGTGTGTGTGTGTATATGTATGTGTGTGTATTATTATATATATTAATATATATTTTACTCACCATAAACTCTGTTAATGTGAACAGTGACGTTGTTTCATCAATGGAAATTTGGATGAATCCAAACTCTTGTAAAACTCGGACATTTCCCGCACTCACTGTGGATTTTCCTTCTTCTTGGTTGCGCCATGGCTCACCAAAACGTGGATATCAATTATATTTACTTCAGTGTGGTCTAATTGAAGGCGCGTGATAGCAACACCCGGTGGTTATTTATTGAATTACATCTATTTTTCTACAGCGGGCCAGATTCTATTAATATTTATAAAAAGCCTCGCGGGCCGCCACTAAACTGATTGCAGGCCGCAGATGGCCCGCGGGCCGTAGTTTGGACACCCCTGGTCTATACACACGGCTTTCTGACGCTACATACCAAGTGCATCTAAGTTACAGAGAAATGCGGAGGGTTTTTGTAATTTCTCTCACACGCCGCGCGGTATCAAACACTCCATTAAAACCGCACTCTTAGCAGTTTCTTACATCTGGTTCATCACGGGGGGCATGCAGGAAATGCTCCTGAATAAAAGTGAAAGTGCCAAACTGCAGTTAAAGTTGACAAATTAAGAATTTGGCAAATAATTCCATGACTGATGTCCATGTAAACACAGTCACTGTCTTTCTCCCCTGCGACTGTGTGTTTGTTTTCAGTGCGTGCACAAATATAAACTCCCATTTTTATGCAAAACCTTCCCTCTTTCCCTCCCCCGACACTCCCACCTAAACAGAGCTGGACACACCCACTTTCCTAACCTTTTCCAAACTAGCGGTGTGAAAGTCTGACAAAGTCCCATAGTCTCTGCTGCTCCTTCAATATCAAACGGCCGGCTAATCCCGCGTTGCAGCCTAGGTTATTGTATCAATCATCAGTAAAAAGACAGGAGCAAACACAGCACTAGGTTGGCTATACTGTGGTGTTGTTGTGAAAATGAACTTTAACCCTTTATTCCCCACAGCCAAATCTTCATCATTCAGTGATTGTCATCTTCGCGTAACATTTTCAGAATTACATATTTGGCGATGTGCTGACGTCGATATGATCAAACAAAAGATCCGAACCCAACTTGATTCATTTATTCGACTCTGAGTTGACTATTTCACTAAAGAATCAATAGTTTTAAACAGTGCACTTTCAGATTTAAACCTGGATGTTTTCATTCACTGATGTTTGGATGGAAGCTCATTTTCAAAACCACATAATAGAGGCCCTTTAAATATGCGTGCAAACATATTACTGCATTTTTATGCTTTAGAGGAGTCCCAAACTTACAGACCCTTTTTAAACTGAGTTCATTTCTCAATAACCTACAGTTGGAAAGTAGGTTACAACAAGCAAAGCAAGTGGAACCTGCAGTGTCACTTTTAAGAGCTGCAAGGAGGGGGGAAGAATTGAAAACAAGCTTGCACGCCCAGATTGCATTCACTTGATACTGGTAAAGTACGCGGATGTGTTTTGGTTAAACTATGATATATATGCGAACTCCCCCACCCTCTCAATCTCAACCACAAGAACAGCTTGACATTATACCGCTCGGCTCTGTCTTAAAATCTACAGAGCTGCATATCTAGGAAGCGTATGCTGTGTTAAAAAAGGCTGAGGTTTTGAGGCTAAAATTGTGAGCACAAATCGACCTTTACGATCAGTTCACTTGGTTAATTTCATGCTTATCATTTAGATAAATACATTTTGACTAGACCATTGATGCTAAAAAAAGTTACTTGAATACCCTCTAATAAAGTCTTGCTCATGCTGTTGTAAGACTTGAGTTCTCAAATAATTTGATGTCTTTGGCAATTCAAACATGAGCTGAAACACTAGGCCTGTCACGATATCTGTTTTTTGTTGTACAATATATATTGCACCAAAATATATCGCGATAAAAGAAAACGCCATAAAATTAATGTCATTTTAAGACCATTTTAGGCCACTCATATAATGCCAGAATGGCAATATAATAGCATTATAACGCAAGTACACTCTTCAAAATAACACATCATATTTTGTTCTTAAGAATATTTCATTAAAATTTAGTCATTTTAAAAATTTAATGATTAGGGATTGAAATTAGAATGTGAAAACGCGTATCCAAAACAAATAATAAATGTTAACCAAAAAAAATGCAAGGTAAAAAGTAACAAAGGGCTGTGATATCTGCTACCAGATCTATTTTCAGTTATCAGGCACCCTCATCTGAATATACTTTAGTCATTTATGGTAAATACTATAGTGTTTTTAACCATACTGACACTGACACCTCTAATAGAGATGGAGAGGTTGTGCAATCAGCTAAAATGTGGCAAGAATTGGTTTTTATGTATGGGCGATATATATTGCATCACCAAAAACTATTGAGGTCATGTCCATGTATTGTGCGATAAGTCGATATATTGATTATTGTGACAGGCCTATGAAACACAGAGATAAATCAGCTCTACACCTCACCAGGTGGGAATGTTCACTCCCCTCCTTTCCTTCTTTTACATTTGAGGTATCTCCCGAAAACCCCATCGGTTCATTCACCCTCTCTTCGTTTAACTCACACAAAATGGTCATTTCAATGTATGAATGTTCAATATCAATGCAAGTGACTTTACCTATCATGTTTGATCTCATTTGAAATGTCTCAGTGCGACAGGTACAATGGTCTCATTCCCTCAGAAATAGATATAATCAAAATAATAGATATATAACTTCAGGTATCTTTTGCACCACTGCACCAAGGGTGTGCCTGTACCAAGGGGCTTCTATTTAAATGCCCTATAGGCAGAAACTCTTCAGATCTAACCTTTTGTTATTCAACACACACCCCTTCTACTTCTTGGTTTGACTACTTAAGGGACAGTTTCAAGCTGTTCGGGGCGCTTCTGTACCCAGAGTAGCCCGTAGTGTGGAGCTCTTATGCTCCATACAATGTATATATTGAAGTCAGGTATGCATCTTTTGTTTATGGATTTACCTTTGAGAATTTGATGTTTTGTAGTGATCGTTAATGGATTGACTGAATGAATAGTGTTATTATCTCTAGTAGATTACGTTAAGTCTATAACACCACAAGCCCCTGTACAGGTTAGTAGCGGACTAAAACACGATAGACGGAGCAGCGTGGCACGCTATACGATGTCTTTAGAAATCCGACTAACACATTGACATTATTCAAGTATACTTAGACTGTATAAGGCTATCTAAGGGGATAGTTCTTTATCTCTAAACTCTGATTTAGTAGATAGCAGATCTAATGGGGACCGCACAAAAAATATTCTAATATAAGTAAGTAGGGTTCTGCCTTTTTAGAATAGTGGTTAATCGCCTCTATGTAGTGACAAAGACTGACATGCTTGTGTTTAAGAGATTGTATACCCAGCCGGTGCAAGACTCAGGATGTTATAGGAATCTGAATAAACGAGAATAATAAACAATAACGAATCAAAGAGAATATTCAATCATTCATTCATTCATTTTCTTTTCGGCTTAGTCCCTTTATTAATCCGAGGTCGCCACAGCGGAATGAACCGCCAACTTATCCGGCATTTGTTTTACGCAGCGGATGCCCTTCCAGCCACAACCCATCTCTGGGAAACACATTCATACATTCTCATTCACACACATACACTATGGACAATTTAGCTTACCCAATTCACCTGTACCGCATGTCTTTGGACTGTGGGGGAAACCGGAGCCTTCTTGCTGTGAGGCGAACGTGCTACTCACGCGCCACCGTGGCACCGAATATTCAATCATAAAGTAATATTAAAAGGAAACAAAATAAGCCTATCAATGTTTTATAATTGGAGTCAGATAAAACGAGGATAACAGGTCCCGGTTGGGCCAGTTGGCATTTCTGTGTGGAGTTTGCATGTTCTCCCCGTGGTTGCGTGGGTTTCCTCCGGGTGCTCCGGTTTCCCCCACAGTCCAAAGACATGCGGTACAGGTGAATTGGGTAAGCTAAATTGTCCATAGTGTATGTGTGTGAATGGGAGTGTATGGATGTTTCCCAGAGATGGGTTGTGGCTGGAAGGGCATCCGCTGCGTAAAACAAATGCCGGATAAGTTGGCGGTTCATTCCGCTGTGGCGACCCCGGATTAATAAAGGGACTAAGCCGAAAAGAAAATGAATGAATGAATAAAACGAGGATAAGCGTATTAATATTCTAAACCACCTCATACTTAAATTGGAGTCAGATATTAGTTAAATTTGAAGTAAATCAACATTGTGCATTGGAAAGACAGAACAGGCAGAGAACCTTCATCCGCCAGTAGACACCACCATTGGACTAACTGGCTGGACCTTACACTGTAAATGGTACCTTATGGCCCGTTTCCACTGAGTGGTACGGTACGGTTCGGTACGCTTTTAAGGCCGTTTCCACTGTCTAAAAGCGTACCGAACCGTACCGTACCACTTTTTAGTCACCCTTTGCAAAGGGTCCCAAGCGTACCAAAGGGTGCCGTAAGGCAGAGCTAGACGCGCAGCTGAACGCCATTGGCTTGCAGAGATACGTCATTTGCTCACACAACAAGCAGAATGAAAACAAAAGACCCGCCATGTTTAATACACAGCCGAGAGACAATGCTCTGAAATAATATTAGCATATAATAACGAGCCATAGTCGACCTGAGCTTAAACAAACATTGTCGTCGTCTTGAACGGCCACAGAGCTGAGAGAAGAGCAGATTGTTATGGGTTATGAGCCCATAAGTGCGAGAGGTTTCGCTTGTCTCTTGTGCTCGCGTATGCGACAATATTTGAAATATCAAAGATCTTAACCTGGACTATTATAAACTCGGAATGACGGAGTTACTCTTTAACGAGAGAATAATGACAGAGAGGCTGCATGTACTGGTGAAGATAAAAGATACAGATGAGAGGTTTGCACAGACGGGGCTCTATTTCGTATTGTTTTTGAACATAAATAAGGCATACATGTCTGCTGTGTGTAGTTTTACTGTAATTTGGTAACATCGGAGACTGTGTGGCTGTATGTGTTCATATATGCTGCATTTTTTTATTTATTTGATATAATCGCGGACCGCAGCTTATTTCGCATCATTGATCTGCAGTTATAATCAGATCATGTTCAGTCTGTAATGAACATTTTTACACCAGTGTTTATGTGGATAATAAAACATCTGTTTTGTGAGAAGTGCTTCTCGTATGATTTGTAAACGACCCATAAAGCTTTACTGTAGACATTTCCTCGAGCGAAAATGACGTCGACAAACTTTCTGTTGTACACCACGCCCACCAAAAGAGTACCCTTTAGCAGTGGAAACGCAAGCCTGATAAAGGTGACCCGTACCAACCCGTACCGTACCGTACAGTACCAGTCAGTGGAAACGGGCCATTAATGGCCAATGCCAACCATAATGGTGTATGGTTTTTCCAACGTTTATCCATCACAATAAAAACCATCTAGGTTTGCAGCTTGCTTTATATTGAGGATGACCAAACGGTTTAGAGTAAACAGGTGATGTCCAAAATGACGTCTATAAAGTCAGCACACTGTATAAGAAGCCTAAGATGCAGTTCAGGTCGGCATTTCAGTACTTCTCATGTTATGCATAAAATTCTGTGCTATCACATAAGCTGTTATTCAAATCATGTCAGTTTTATACATATCATGCTCAAAAATGCTTTCTTTGTAGGGGATATGTTATGTTTAAAGACGTTGAAGTAAACCTTAACAAAGGTGCTTGGATATGAGATTCCATTTTCATGCATTGTCCTGTACTTGGGTCATACACTTCAGGAGGACCAATACCTGGTAAAAATACTCCTTACAGCAGCACGGAAAACCATAACTAGAAGCTGGTATAAGCCCGATTCACCTAAACAACACCAATGGTTTGATGTAATTCAGGAAATAAGGACGTTGGAACATATGACTGGTGTGCTACGTTTGAAGTCGGACTTGTATGCCAAAAGATGGCAAAATGGATACTTTACTTTGACAAATCATAAGTGCACTGGCTCTCAGACTGTACTAGCCAAAGTTTAAGGCATATTCGTGCATATTTTTATGTACCCAATTGTCTTCCTTTTTTTGTATACACCATGTTTCAATTTATTTATTTTTCTACAGTATTCTCAACACAGGCTCGGTTTCTATTTTATTTTCATTTTTATTTGATTTATTTATTTTTGTTTTGTTGTTTTTGTTTTGTTTGTTCTAGTTATTTGCTTGTTACTAAAATGGCTTGTCATTAGGGGTGGGCGGATCGATCCTAATATCGATAGTATCGATACCAACGTTGGTATTGATATCGGATCGATACTAGCCTTCCAAGATCGATACTTTTATTTAATTTAAGCTAAAGTACATTGCTCCTGTTTCATAAAAGAGCGGACATGTCTCTAAATACTCACTCCTTTTATATCTCGTATGCACTGTTGTTCCTCTCTGCTCTAGTTGTCCTTTCATCATTCTGAGATGACGGAAAGAAAGAGGAGCGCTGTTTGGAGTTACTTTACTGCAGTAAACGAAAATATTGCAAACTGCGATGTTTGTAGAAAGTCTATTAGATACTGTGGCAACACTACAAATATACACAAACACATAAAACAGAGAAACACGAAATAGAGAATGCAGAGCTGCAAAAAGGAGAGGAGGCAAATCCTCCAGACAGACCCACAGCAGTGCCAGCCCTGAGACAGAGGTCACTGGCCGAGTCATTTCGGAGAGGCAATGAATATCCAGGTAGCCAGCTACAGTGGTGAAATTAATATTTCAGTTATATAGGACATTCTGTATTAGTTAATGCCAATTTGAAAAAAAGAAAAGAAGCAAAATGATTACTTGGTCATACTTGAACTTGTTACTATATAGCCAATATATTCAGCACATTAAAACCTGCTATCTATGAGAATTATTTGGAATTTTAAAATATACATGATTAGAACAGTCGGTTTTTTACCAGCTTAAAGAGGATTTTAAGTCAGTTTTCTTTTGCTGTAGTGTGTTAGTAGGAAAAAACACTTAAAAACAAACCCCAGACTGAAGCAAAGTTTTAAAAAAGTCATTGTTCTCAAGTAATAAGTTTGTGTTTGCAAATCCAGATCATTATAATAATAAAAATGTTTTTATTTGGCTTAAAAGAGTTTAAAAATTGTCCTGGGATTTAACATATGCATTTAATTATAGCTGCTTTGAGAGCATTCAACTCATAAATTATCACACACTGTTCTCCCCTACAGAAAAGTACATTTAGGTTCAAGTGCATGCTTTTTAATGTAAAAGTATCGGTATCAGTATCGGCGATACTGGCCCTGTATTTACTTGGTATCGGATCGATACTAAATTTTGCAGTATCGCACAGCCCTACTTGTCATATCTGACTCGAATTTGCCTTTTCTTTTATTTGGAAAATTGCATTTTGATTGTAATTAATTAGTTGTGATGTACTAAAAAAAGCAATAAAAATTAAAGTGGAAAAAAAAGATGTTTAAGTACGCTATCTAAATGCATGATCAAAATATAGCCCCAGTTTCGCTCATGCTACGCATAAAAACATTCAGTAGAGACACCCATGATGTCTTGCACACTTTCTAAAGTTTCTAATGCTGTCTACGTAGGCAGTATTTTAAGCTTTATGATGCCTAAATATGGCGTCTGCGCAGGCACGTTTGTTCCACTGTGATGTTTACTAAAAATACAGCATATCTCTATGATGTGGTCTATAATTGGAGGTGTGTAAACACGGCCAGCACTCTGTCTAAATAGGCAGCATTTGGTTTGAGATGCCTAAAAAGGCAGGCATTTTGCACAAAGCCTATAAATGCTGCACGAACATACAGGTTTGGAGATAATGTTCAGCACACTTTGCCAAAACTGCTGTCTATGTAGGCAGTACATTATGCCTAAAATGTAGGCAGGTCATTTGGTATTTCCCATAGTCAATTTGACTAAAAATAACATCCACGTAGGCAACTTACTGCAACTTACTAACTTAAAAACCCGGTAATTTGCTTACATGGTATTTTTTGGACATGCCAGAAGTACAGCCTAAATAGATTGGTGCTTATTTCCAAAAACTGTGACTAAATAGGCAGCATTTGTTATATTATACATGAAAATGTTGTGTAGGCACACATATGTACACTGTAAAACCCAATAAGTTAAGGTAACTCAAACCATTTGAGGAAACTGATTGCAACAAAACATTTAAGTTCAAAAAGTAATCCAAATGAGTACTGTGAACTTAATCTATTAGAGTAAACGAAGCAATCTGAGCACAGTAAAACCCAATAAATTAAGAGAACTCAACCAACTGAGTACTGTAAAACCCAATAAGTTAAGGCAACTCAAACCGTTTAAGGAAACCAATTGCTACAAACCATTTGAGTTAAACTAATCTATATGAGTGCTGTGAACTTACTCTATTTAAGTTACAGTAATGACGCTGAGTTCTAAACTCTTTTCAAATGAGTAGAATTAACTTTCTGTAAATTTTGAGTTCACTACACTCGTTTCATTTGATAAAGTTGACTGTTGGGTTTTACTTATGATGTCCAGCATACCTTGCATTCTCAAATACATCCAAAAATAGCATGCAGGCAGTACTATTTGCATCATGATTTCCAAATACGCAGGTATTAAGGTCATTCCCAAAGTGATACCATCTAAATAGGCAGCCATATTCAAATAGTGACCACTGAAAGTATGTGGGACATTCTACCAGAAATGTACGATATCTGTCCCTGAAATATAAACATAAATACAATAAATAAAAAGTATTTCATCCAAAAGATGTCTAAAATAGACTGATGGTTGATTCTGTGAGTTGTTCTGTAAAGGAATATGTCATTCATTTGGTTTTCAGATTTTTTTTTCTTTATCAAAAACACTTTACACTGTACAAACTCTGTCATTGTCCACAGCCCAATTGAACCTACAGTTTTAATAGTTTTGTAATGCTAAAAGCTGTTATTTAGGGGGGGAAATACTTCAGAAACAGCAAGTTTAAGTTGTTATCATTCACATCAATTGATTAAAAACACGAAATTATAAAAAATAATTCTATAAATAAATACTACAAATATATAAAACAAATCCATTTACAATTGTCCCCATGTTTCTGTCAGTCCTGTCACATTTGCATTAAATTTAACATAAAACGTGTGCAATACGCATTTAAGGTGTAGGTGACACCATTTAAGTCTATCTTTAAGTCTATCTATTCTTTAAGTCAAGAAGCTGACAGTGGTCAAGGACGCGTTCTATCATTGAATAGTATAATTTTATGCTAGTTTTTGTATTATTTTTTAGGACGACTAGCTTAAATCAGGCCCTGTCACGTGTTTTAATAAGTGAAAATGTAAGTTTCTGGTCCCATGCGCACTGCTGTTCAAGGCTTCAAAACATGCCTACACTCAAAGAATATGCTGTTTGTTCAAACAACTTATTTAAAATGAGCTGAAACAATACAATTCTCCAGTATCTTTGGGACAACTTAATTGTTTTAAGTTCAATCCACTTAAATTTGTAAAAACCTTTAAGTTAACTTAATTCCTTTAAGTTTTCCCAACACACATCGTTTGTGTGAAACCCAGCATTATTTACAGTGTAGCAAATCCAAATCAGAGGTCAATGGACATAATCCCTGATGTTTCTCTGACACCCACAAATGATTTCTACGTAGGCAACACACTCCTTTTCCAGATTTCCAAAATAAGCAGCATAAGCACGTGATAGACCTATAGCAACTCAATTTGAGACGAAACCATGGAAATTCCAACAGCCCTGGAGCAAAACATAACTGAAAATCAGTAAAACTTTCGTCTCAACGACACATATTTGAATCCGTATGCCGCGTTATTCAGAAGAAGCGTTTCACAACCATCAAAACAAACTTGTGAAAGTTATATAAGTTGTAGAATGAATCATTAGATAGTGCCAGGGACACGTATAAAGCTGCCAGTTACCTTTCCCTCCGCCAAGAGCCACTCCACCGCCATGAATAGCAACAATAACCGTGCGATTAAAATCAACATGATCCTCCGGAGACCCGCGCGACTCACTGACCATCACTCTCGCATAATCGTGTCTCAGAAATGGTGAAATACAGGAAGCGCAACAGCGTGCGTCAGACCTCTGAAGTCCGCGCGTGTACAAACAACTGTAGAGGCTACATATATCTATATAGTGCAGTACTGATTTATTTTGACAAAACAATCTGAGGGGATATCACTCAAATGTAAAATGCTCAATAATTGCGACAGACAAACAGATAAAGTGATATAGGCGGCAACATATACACTGTAATAGATAGACAGACAGACAGACAGACAGACAGGCAGGCAGACAGACAGAACGACCGATAGATAGATAGATAGATAGATAGATAGATAGATAGATAGATAGACAGACGGATTGATAGACAGACAGACAGATAGAACGATAGACAGATAGATAGACAGATAGATAGACAGACAGACAGAACGATAGACAGATAGATAGATAGATAGATAGATAGATAGATAGATAGATAGATAGATAGATAGATAGATAGATAGATAGACAGATAGACAGACAGACAGACAGACAGAACGATAGATAGATAGATAGATAGATAGATAGATAGATAGAT
>CAIGQQ010031610.1:229465-255441 GCA_903798035.1 Danio albolineatus
CCCACAGTCCAAACACATGTGCTATAGGTGAATTGAATGAACTTAATAGGCCGTGGTGTATGTGTGTCTATGTGTGTGAATGAGTGTGTATGGATGTTTTGCAGTACTGGGTTGCAGCTGGAAGGGCATCCACTGTGTAAAACATATGCTGGATAAGTTGGCGGTTCATTCTGCTGTGGTGACCCCTTATAAATAAGGGATTAAGTCGAAGGAAAATGAGTGTTGACCACTGATTAAACACTGATGAAACACTGCACACTGATGAGGGAAAACCCAGACATTGTCAGAGTTTGTGATGAAGATGAGGTTGTTTCTTCATGCAAAATATATCTGAGGACTGAAATGAACTTAAGCTGCTTTATTTTAGAGGTTTAGCAAAGCCACGTCCTTTTTTGACCCGATGGACACACAGTGTATACACAATTCTAAGACAAGAGGAGGGTTAAAGTGTACTTTGGCTGTTTTCTCAGCATTAGACACAGTTTAAGCCTGAAGAGTCTTAAAGGACTCACCTACAGTGTTGCTGACGTTCTCACCCTTCCCTTTGTGCTCCATTGTGACCTGCTGCACACCTCCAGATGGGGGCATTGACCTCTGATCGTTGACCTCTCTGACATCGCCACCCAACGTCATCTCAGCTTCCTTGTTGCAATGCTTTAAAGCATAAGACTGAAAATCCATAGGCCCGCAGCCATGCTTGCCTTCCTACGGTCACCGTGAAACAAAACCAAAGGGGAATTCTCACTTGAGTGCTTTATTTATATAAAGTTAACATAACTCATTACAGAGAAAGTACTTACGTGTTTTCCGTTTACAAATCCTAAAAAGAAAATGAGAAATAAGTGAATATATGGTGCGTGACAGACGGCTGTGTGTTGCATGCTTGGGCGTTCTGTGGTTTCTCAGCTTGTCATATAAACGTTAAATGCATGTCATTCTGAAACACTGTCACTGCTTACACTGACTTCAACCTTATAGGAATTAAAGCACGTGAGAACCAATCTGCTTTACTGTAAGAGGTGAACAGGGTGGATTCCTGGCTGCTTATATGTACATGACAATAATATCTCACTTCTGAAAATCCTAACAGAGTCATCGCAGTGTTTGTTTAGCTAGTTGTATTCATTTGTAGCCTGTTGCATGCTAAAGCAATCATGAGACTTTAGATTTAGCCGTACCGAAGCATTTCGACAGGGTTTTCTTTGTCTTGCCTTTCAACAGCATACAGAATCCAGTCATGCACAAGGTAATCATCAGTAAGACGAACAGCATGAACCACTGGGACTGGCTTTCTGTCGGCATGCCGTGTACGGGAGATGCGGTGCTCCCTGCTGGTTTAAAAGAGAAACACAATGCAAATATACACACTGAACTGAAAGTAAATAAAACACAACGTAAAAATAAACTCAAATAATATAATCACATTAACATAATAATTAATAATATAATCAAATAAAATAAACATATTAAATTAATTCAAAATCACTTAAAAAAACTAAATGTTAAAAGCCAAAATGTAAATTGCATGGAGTAGTTCACCCCAAAAAATTGAATTATGTTATTAATTACTCATCCTCATGTCGTTTCAACCCCCTGAGATCTTCAGAACACAAATAAAGATGTTTTAGATTAAACCAGAGAGCGCTCAGATATGGAGTCAGATCAGTCTCAAAAATCATGCATTCATTTTTCTTCGGCTTAGTCCCTTTATTTATCAGCGGAAGGAACCACTAACTTATCCAGGATATTTTTCACACAGCGGATGCCCTTCCAGCTGCAACCCAGTACTAAGAAACACCCATACACACTTATTCACATGCACGCTCACACTCAATATAGCGCATGTGTTTGGACTGTGGGGGAAACCGGAGCACCCGGAGGAAACACGGCAACACGGGGAGAACATGCCAACTGAGCCAGCCAGGGCTCGAACCAGCAACCTTCTTGCTGTGAGCAGTGCTAACCAATGAGCCACTGTGCCACCAAAATAATGCATTTACAAACTAATATAAACTAATTTCTAGAGGATCATGTGTTTATGATTGATAGCAGCTGGTCCTCATTAGCTAATGCGTGATTCACCAATCAGACGATTCCTAAATCGCTATAAATAACCAGAGCATCTTCATCCTGAGG
Source organism: Danio albolineatus (assembly GCA_903798035.1). Classification (NCBI taxonomy): domain Eukaryota; kingdom Metazoa; phylum Chordata; class Actinopteri; order Cypriniformes; family Danionidae; genus Danio; species Danio albolineatus. Next base: position 231,602 of record CAIGQQ010031610.1, read on the forward strand.
AATCCCCCCTTCCACCCCTACTCCTGCCCTTTTCCTTGACAGGGCAGCATGGCGGCCCAGTGGTTAGCGCTGTTGCCTCAAAGCAAGAATGACAGCGGTTCAAGTCTTTACCTGGCCAGTTGACACATCTGTGTAGATTTTACATGTTCTCCCCATGCTTGTGTGGGTTTTTTCCTGCTCTCCGGTTTCCCGCCACAGGCCAAAGACACACGACAAAGGTAAATTGACCAAACCAAACCAGCACCATAGATGAGCTCTTAATCAGCGGTATATCTCTCATAGCAATCCTTAATCTGCCATTCGTCACAAACAAGTAGTGGAGTTCTCGAGACCTACCTGAGCTCAAACTCCCTTCTCGCCTTGCAACGGAAGGGAGCCCCGGGCTCGAGGATCTTATGAGATCTTATGATCTTACGCCAAACAAGCTTAATAATCAATCATCAGCGAAGTGTGAGCTCTTGAAGTAAAATTCAAACATGCACAGCACAATTAACATTTACAAAATCCAATTTGTAAATTCAAAACACAATTCATAAACACAAACACAGAATTTGTGAATTCACAAGTAATTGTCATAAATATTTTTGGTAAATTAATTAGATCTGTGTATTTTTGAAGTATGTTTTGATTTTAATTGGGTTTGTGTATTTATGTATTGTGTTTTGAACTTACAAATTGTATTTTGTAAACATGAATTGTGTTGTGGATGTATGAATTACATTTTGTAAATTATTTTTACAAAATTACATTTTGTATTATTTTTGAGACCGATCTGACTCCATACATGACTCCATACTCCAGAGTTGTAAGATGTTCAGAAAAAGGAACCAGAAACATAGTCAAAACATTCCAAGTGACTTCAGTGGTTCAACTGTACTCATACAAAGCTCCAAAAACACTGTAAAAATGATGTTGCTTGCCTATGAAAACCTGCTGAACAATGCTGGACTTCTAGAGTATGCCAGTGACATAAAATCTGTTGCCAGTTTAAGCCTCTGGCTAAGCGGAGAGGCAACAAAGTATTCAACAAAGTAAATACCAGGGAAAAAAGGAGTCCCAAAACAGAAATATCTGATCATCATCCATATCCCTGTTTACATTACACTTATGTTACCAAGCCAATGACTGACACATTTGCATTACATTCCAAAGAGTTGGCTCAGTGGTTAGCACTGTTGCCTCACAGCAAGAAAGTCGCTGGTTGGCCAGTTGGCATTTCTGCGTGGAGTTTGCATGTTCTCCTCTAGTTGGCGTGGGTTTCCTCAGGGTGCTCCGGTTTTCCCCACAGTCCAATTACATGTGCTACATGTGAATTGAATAAACTAAATTGGCCTTAGTGTGTGACGCTGTGTAAAAAACATATGCTGGATAAGTTGGTGGTTCATTCTGCTGTGGCGACCCCTGATGAACAAAGGGACTGTGCAATTAGGTAGGGCTGTGCAATTAATCGCAAAAAAATCACGATTTAAGCACATGCAATTTCTAAATCGCGTAAGGCTGCAATTTTATCTATTAATTTATGTAGATTTTTGTTCACGTTCTTGTGAGCATGATTTTAATATGTTAACTAAACAGAGCTGACTACACTTTTATTAAACTTAATACTATGTTATTTCATTGTGAAATGTTTTGTTTTGCACTTCTTGTGCACTGAATACATTTAGAATGCATGTTTAAAGCTTGTTTGAAAAAGCAAAACAGTTGCCAAAATCGCAAATAAAATCTCAATCGCAATATTCACAAAAATAATAATAAAAAAAAAAAAAAAAAAAAAAAATCTCAATATGATTATTTTGTCCATATTGCACAGTTCTAATTTTAAGCAATTAAGATGCTTACGCTGATGACCATTAAATGCATCATAATCGAAAATCGTACATCATGGAGAACGATCACTTGTATAGGTGAATATGATTACAGTTGAACCACTGAAGTCACATGGTATATTTTGAGTGTTTTCCTTTTTAAGGACTATGAACATCTCTAAATATCTTAATTTGTGATTTGAAGATGAACGAAGGTCTCGAAGGATAGGATCGACACTAGGGTATGTAATTAATAACAAAATAAAAAAAAAATTTAGGTGCCAATCTTTTAATATTTTAATCAAAAGAGCCAAAATACATGATTATTAATAAATATTAATTTTATTTTACATTAGGTTATGTGTTCATTCATTCATTTTCTTTTCGATTTAGTTAGTCCCTTTATTAATCTGGGGTCACCACAGCGGAATGAACAGCCAACTTATGCAGCATATGTTTTATGTAGCTGATAGACTTGTGGGGGAACCAGAGCAGAACATGCAAACTCCACACAGAAATGCCAACTGGCTCAAACCAGCAACCTTCTTGCTGTGAGGCGACATTGCTACCCACTGTGCCACCATGTCACCCAACCACTAACTTATCCAGTATATATTTTATGCAGCGGATGTCCTTCCAGCCGCAACCCATCGCTGGGAAACACCCATACGCTCTCATTCACACACATACACTACAGACAATTTAGCTCACCCAATCCACCTACCCCACATTATCATTACAAAAAAAAGACTTACTATTGAAGCCACGATTAACATTGTAATTCTCAAATCCAAACAAAATCATTGACAAAACAATAAATTAAACATTAACTAAAAATAAAACATTAACTGGCTTATTTAGTTCCAAATATCGCATACGTTAAAAAAAGGGGCATAACTGTATATAAAAACAACACGTGCCAGTGAATAGAGCGTTATGATTTTGTCTGTACCTGTGCTTGAGCTGGAAGTAGCGTTGGAAGAGAAAACGGCATTGGAGGAGCTGGAAGTAATGGTCTTGGAAGAGATAACGGCATTGGAACTGGAGGAGTTGGTTATAATGGCTTTGGAGGACCTGGTTGTACTGGTTTCGGAAGATATAATGGCAGTGGAGGAGCTGTTAGTATTGGTATTGGAAGATTTAATGGCACTGGAAGAGCGTTTAGTAATAGTATTAGAAGATTTAATGGCACTGGGGGAGCTGGTAGTAATGGTATTGGAAGGGTTGGGGATAATGTCATTGAAAAAGCTGGTGGTAATGGTAGTTGAGTGAGTGGTTGATGCTGTTTTTGTGTCAAACACACACTCTCTGTCCTGTGTCGTTGAGCCCTCTTTGAGCACTTTCATTCCCAGTTTTTCACAACTGCGGAAAAGGGAACAGAAGAAATGCATGAGATCACACCAGATCTGCCTTTTCATTAAGTTTTTTACTAATAATAATACATTTTATTTATGATACACTTTTTAAAACTCAAAGTGCTATAAGATATACAACAACAAATACAAATCCCATGCCAGAATTACAAGCTTACATAAATCTCAGTAACGAGCCAAAAGAACACACCACAGTATTCATTCATTCATTTTCTTTTCGGCTCAGTCCCTTTATTAATCAGTGGTCGCCACAGCGGAATGAACCGCCAACTTACCCAGCATACGTTTTAGGCAGCGGATGCCCTTCCAGCTGCATCACTGGGAAAAACCCATACACACTCGTTCACACACATACACTTCACAATTTAGCTTACCCAATTCCCCTATAACGTATGTGTTTGGACTGTGGGGGAAACCAGAGCACCCGGAGGAAACCCACACGAACCCACAGTAATCAATAAAACATTTTAAGGCAGCATTGGTTTGATAGTCCTCAGTTGCTCTGGTTAACGTGAAAGTTCACCCAAAATTACAAGTTACTCATCATTTGTCACCGTGGACCACAAAACTGGTCTTAAGTGTCATAGGTGTGTAGGAATAGCCAACCATGTTTTTCTTTTATGCCAGAAATCATTACAAGATTAGGTAAAGATCATGTTCCAAGACATTTTTTACATTTCCTAACATAAATATATCAAAAGTTGATTTCTGATTAGTAATATACATTGCTAAGAATTTAATTTGGTGAAGTCTTTAGATTTATCTGAACCCTCAGATTGCAGATTTTCAAATAGTTTTGTCCAAATCCAAAGAAGAATACATCAATGGAAAGCACATTTTGTTTGCACTATAAAACCAACAGTCAACTTTATCACGTGAAATGAGTGTAGTGAACTCAAAAATTTATTCATTCATTCATTCATTTTCTATTCGGCTTAGTCCCTTTATTAATCTGGGGTCGCCACAGCGGAATGAACCACCAACTTATCCAGCATTTGTTTTACGCAGCAGATGCCCTTCCAGCTGCAACCCATCTCTGGGAAACGTCCGTTCACACTCATACGGACAATTTAGCCTACCCAATTCACCTGTACCAAGTCTTTGGACTTGTGGGGGAAACAGGAGCACCCGGAGGAAACCAACGCTGGTATAAGCCTTGGCTGGGTCAGTTAGTATTTCTGTGTGGAGGTTACATGTTCTCCCTGTGGTTGCGTGGGTTTCCTCCGGGTGCTCCGGTTTTCCCCACAAGTCCAAAGACATTTGGGATAGGTGAATTGGGTTAGCTAAATTGTCCGTAGTGTGTGAGTGACAATGAGTGTTTATGGATGTTTCCCAGAGATGGGTTGTAGCTGGAAGGGCATCCGCTGCGTAAAAATATGCTGGATAAGTTGGCGGTTCATTCCGCTGTGGCGACCCTGGATTAATAAAGGGACTAAGTCGAAAAGAAAATGAATGAATGAATGAATGAACTGTACTTTCATCATGATTCACAAAAATCTGCTACACACAATAGTGTGAGCTGTTACATTAGCAGGCATCTATACATTGTACAATCAATGATGATACAAAATTGAATACATTAATTTAAATAAGCATTAATACTTTTTTTAAAAGGCCTAACATTTCGCTTAATTGATTTATCAAATCAATATGATTTCTATTGATTTATGTAATATTGATTTATGAAACCCGCAGATACCCTGAACTATGACCCTTGCGGTTTTTAGGTCCATTTATTCACTCTCAAGTGATTCTGTTTCTTTGTTCTGTTACATAAGACGTAAAGAATGTTGGAAACCCTGTACATGGAAAAAACTAGGGCTGTCCAAAAATTAATCGTGACAAATCACATCCAAAATAAAAGTTTGTTTTGACATAATATGTGTATGTGTTATATATATTTATTATGTATGTGTGATAAACACATTCATAGAAGCCAAAACTATATATAAAAAAGTTACATCAAAGTAGTTACATCATATTCAAATGTAAAATTTGTATCATACACATATATTTTTTATATATCTAAATATAAACCAACATTTTAGTAAGTATATGCATGTGTGTATTTATATATTCATAATAAAATATACACAGTACACACACAAATATTATGTTGAACTTTTATTTTGGATGTGATTAATCACGATTAATTTTTGGACAGCCCTAAAAAAAACATACTATGTAAATCTGTTTCCAACACCAAAAACATCTTCTTTTATGTTCAACAGAAGAAAGAAACTCACACAGGTTCAGAAAAAGGGAAGGCTGAGTAAATGATGAACTAAACTTAACCTTTGTAAAGAGAGAACGATCTAAACTTGACCATCAGAGCTGATGGTTTGCATGTGCAAATGTGATCGCACTTCGTTTTGTTTGCATTGAACTTATCTTTGTTTGCACCATTTATTATAACCTTCAATACATCTCACAACAACTCTATAGTAGTCTACAGGATCAAAAACGTCTCAAAAGTGTCCTAAGACAACAATGGGGGTTGTTTAGTAGCTTGAGGACAACTTTGATGAAAGGTTTTGATCCACTTCAAAAGTTTCAAATGAATTTCTAATGCACCATCCTAAATTGACAATAAGCCAAATGTAGTACTATTACTGAGTGAATGCTAAAGTTACATTGTAAACGGCAAGAGGAAACCTCATATATTAAATGTAAGATAAAACAGAGAGTAAGAAAAAGAACTAAAAAAAAAAAAAAGAAGTAAAAGAGTGAAACTCTTCCGTGTGTCCTTAAATGACTCTCACGCTCATTCTCTTTCATGTCTTTTATGCTGAATTGTAACATAAAGGAATAGCAGTTAAATGAATTTAATGCTGAATATTGTGCAATACATTTTTCTGTTTCTCATTTGTGGATAAATTACATACAGGTTTTATATTTGTGCTCTGAAATACGTAAAGGAATAATTCACCCAAAAAGGAAAATGAGCTGTTAATTTACTCATCCTCAGGACATCTGAGAAGTTCAAGTAGGTGACTTTTTTTTTCCGAAGACGATTTTTACAGCAGAAACTGTAGTTTTTGGTGATTCATAAAACGGCCAACGGTTACAGCCACTTTTAGTATCCAAAAGCACATTCAGGTAAAACACAACTAATACCTCTAGTTCCTGACTATACATTGGGTTTTCCTGAAGCAAAACAGTCCATTTTATGAATCACCAACAATGATTACATATTAAAAAAGAAGAGTGAATCGGTGTTATGTTTGATGAAACCTTAAAATTTGACAAACAGATCAGTACTGTTGTAAAATCTTGCTTTTACCATCTCAGACAGCTGTCTAAAGTCAAGCCACTTTTATCCCAGATAAATTTTCAAACATTAATTCATGCCTTCATAACAACACACCTGGATTACTGTAACTCTCTCTATTGTGGTATTTCTCAGTCTTCTCTCTCTCGCCTGCAGCTGGTCCTAAATGCAGCTGCTAGACTACTCTCTGGCACCCGCAAGCATGAGTCGGTAACTCCGATTTTAACTGCACTTCACTGGTTACCTATTAAATACAGAATCGATTTTAACATTTTATTATTTGTTTACAAAGCCGTCAATAATGCTCCTCAGTACCTCACAGACCTGCTTTGCCCGTATACCCCCTCTCGAACCTTGAGATCCCATGATTTCAATCTACTCACTGTCCCCAGAACGTGCCTTAAAAACGAGGAGATCGAGCGTTTGCTGTTGCTGGTCCTAAACTCTGGAACAGTCTACCAATTCACATTAGACTTTCCCCCTCCACTTCTGTGTTTAAGTCTGTTTTAAAGACCTATCTATTCTCTCTCGCTTTTCATACTCCTTGATCATTGTTTTATTGCTTTTATTTGTTAATTGTTTTTTTTCTTATATTCTGCTTTCTTCTCTGTCTTAGTTCTCCTATGTACAGCACTTTGGTCAACCTCGGTTGTTTTTAAATATGCTTTATAAATAAAAATTGTATTGTATTGTATTGTATTGTATTGTATTGTATGAATCACCAACAATGATTACACATAAAAAAGTTCTATGATGAAAAAGATGATCTCAAGTCACTCTTTGATAGTCTAAAAGTGATAGATTAATTAATTAACAACAGATGTAATTATTGAGCAAAATGTGAAACTTCTTGGTAAAAGTTAAAGGGATAGTTCACACAAAAATTAAAATTTCATCACAAATTGCTTATCTTCAGGCCATCCGAGTAGTAGGTGATTTTTTAAAAGCAGAAACTGTGGTCTTTGATGATTCATAAAATCAACGGTTGCAGCCACTTTTAGAATCCAAAAGCATATTTAGACAAAACACAACTAATACCTCTAGTTCCTGACTTTACATTGGGTTTAGCGGAAGCAAAACAGTCCATTTTATGAATCATTAACAACCATGATTACAGACTAAAGAGTCTTTAAAGTTCTATGATGAAAAGGATGATCTTAAGTCACTCTTTGATAGTCTAAAGGTGGTAGGTTAATTCACTAACAACAGATGTAATTATTGAGCAAAATTAGAAACTTCTTGCTAAATGTTAAACTTCTTTTAAATATAGCACATACAACAATTAAATTTCATCACAATTTGCTCATACTCAGGACATCCGCGTAGTAGGTGGAGTTTTTTCACTTCCGAAAAAAGTTTTTATAGCACAATCTGTAGTCTTTAGTGATTCATAAAATAAAAGTCAACGGTTACAGTCACTTTTAGCATCTAAAAATCATATTCAGGCAAAACACAACTAATACCTCTAGTTCCTGACTATACATTTAGCGCAAGCAAAACAGAAAACAACCATGATTACAGATTTTTAAAAAAAGTCTTAAGTCACTCTTTGATAGTCTAAAGGTGTTAAGTTAATAATTACCAATAGATTTTTTACTGTGCAAAATGTAAAACTTGTTGCTAAAAATTAAAGGGATAGTTCATACACAAATTTAAATTTAATCACAATTTGCTCAACCTTAGGACATCCGTGTAGTAGGTGGAGTTTTTTCACTTCCGAAGAAGTTTTTACAGCAGAAACTGTAGTCTTTGCTGATTCATAAAATCAATGGTTACAGCCACTTTTAGAATCCAAAAGCATATTCAGGCAAAACACAACTAATACCTCTAGTTCCTGACTATACATTGTGTTTTCCTGAAGCAAAACAGTCCATTTTATGAATCATTAACAACCATGATTACAGACTAAAGAGTCTTTAAAGTTCTATGATGAAAAGGATGATCTTAAGTCACTCTTTGATAGTCTAAAGGTGGTAGGTTAATTCACTAACAACAGATGTAATTATTGAGCAAAATTAGAAACTTCTTGCTCCATATTAAAGGGATAGCTCATACAACAATTAAATTTCATCACAATTTGCTCATACTCAGGACATTCGCGTAGTAGGTGGAGTTTTTTCACTTCCGAAAAAAGTTTTTATAACAGAATCTGTAGTCTTTAGTGATTCATAAAATAAAAGTCAACGGTTACAGTCACTTTTAGCATCTAAAAATCATATTCAGGCAAAACACAACTAATACCTCTAGTTCCTGAATATACATTTAGCTCAAGCAAAACAGAAAACAACCATGATTACAGATAAAGAAAAAAGTATTAAGTCACTCTTTGATAATCTAAAGGTGTAAAGTTAATAATTAACAACAGATTTTTTATTGTGCAAAATGTGAAACTTCTTGCTAAATGTTAAAGGGGTAGTTTATAAAACGGTCAACGGTTACAGCCACTTTTAGTATCCAAAAGCATATTCAGGCAAAACACAATACCTCTAGTTCCTGACTATACATTGTATTTTACTGAAGCAAAACAGTCCATTTTATGAATCACCAACAATGATCACAGATTTAAAAAGAAGTCTTTAAAGTTCTACGATGAAAAAGATGATCTTAAGTCACTCTTTGATAGTCTAAAGGTGGTAGGTTAATAATTAACAACATGTTTTTTTTGTGCAAAACCTGAAACATCTTGCTAAAAGTTAAAGGGATAGTTCATACAAAAATTAAAACTTAAACACAATTTACTCATCCTCAGGCCATACGAGTAGTAGGTGATTTTTTTTTTCACTTCCGAAGATATAGCAGAAACTGTAGTTCTTGATGATTCATAAGATGAAAATCAACGGTTACAGCCACTTGTAGTATCCCAAAGCATATCCAGGCAAAACAAAACTAATACCTCTAGTTCCTGATAATACATTGGGTTTAGCTGACGCAAAAAAGTCCATTTTATGAATCACCAACAATGATTACAGATTAAAAAAAAGTCTTTAAACTTCTCTTTTTAAGTCTTAAGTCACTTTTAAAGGTGGTAGGTGAATTACAAAACAGATTTTTATTATTGTGCAGAATGTTAAAGAGATAGTTCGTACAAAATTTAATATTCACTCACTATTTACTTCGCCTCAAGTGGTTCCAAGTCTTTTATTAGTTTATTTCCTCTGCTGAACACAACATGTTATTTTGAAAATGTTGAAAACCTGTAACCATTGACTATAGGAAAAACAAATAACATGGAAGTCAATGGTTACACGTTTCCAGCTTTCTTCAAAATATCTTCTCTTGTGTTCATCAGAGGAAGAAAACGGAGGATGAGTAAACCATCCCTGCTCTTTTATATGAATTCAGTGCAAGTCTGATAGACTGCATACCAATAATTGTTAATAAATGCAATTTGAATGTATATGAACACCCCGCATGTTGGCGTGGGTTTCCTCCGGGTGCTCCAGTTTCCCCCCACAGTTCAAACACATGCGCTAGAGGTCAAGTGGTTAAACTAAATTGGCCATAGTATGCAAGTGTGTGTGAACATGAGAGTGTATAGGTGTTTCCCAGTACTGGGTTGTGGCTGGAAGGGAATCCACTGTGTAAAACATATGCTGGACAAGTTGGCGGTTCATTCCTCTGTGGCAACTCTCAATAAATAAAGGACTAAGCTGAAGGAAAATGAATGAATGAATGAATGAACAAGAACAATACTCACTCTGTATGACGCATGCAGCTGGAGGTCAGAGAGGGTTTGCTGGAGAATGTGCCCGTCGCACAGGGAATACATGCGTTGTGGCAGTATGTATCATATTTGTTACCATCTGAACAGTAAAAACCAGGTTTGCAAAAGCAAACCCTGTTCCTTTCCTGAGAGCATGAAGTAACTTCCATCTGATGTTTGCTATCTGTTTCCATTCATATACAAAGAGATAAAGAGCTGTCAGCAAAAAAAAAATTCACCAAAAACATACAAACATCTTATGCACTGCTACTCATCACTAGTTCTTAAAATACAGTGAACGTTTTAATGTGAAAGCCTATTCAATTGTGCACTGGTGTCCACTGGACTCTGTTGACTATAGTATGGAAAGCCATTTGGGCCAAAAGTGTCAAAGTGTGTCAGTGTGTACGTTTAGACACCAATAATAAGATTTCAATACGATTAAGATCAAAGATCAAGATAAGATCAATCAGTCAAAAATTACTATTTACATCAGGGATGGGCAAACTTGATCCTGGAGGGCTGGCAGGGGCGTAAATCCCGGGGGGGACAGGGGAGACATGTCCCCTTCCATCCGAGGGTTGTCCCCCCCTCCCCCCAAAAAAAAGTTAAAAAAAAATTGCACTCTGTATTGTGAAAAATATATGCATCTATACCTAAAATAATTGTATTTGTAGAAAAAAAAAACGCATTTCGCATTTAAAATGCGTTTAGAAACTGTTGAGTTCCCCCTCCTCTTCCTGACAGTGGTTTGGTCCACTTTCCAGGGTTCACCTCTCCGACTATGCGCGCGCACACACACAAGTCAGGTGTGCAGCTGCAGCTCAGTTCTAGATGATCGGCAGTAAGGAGGGTACTTTATTCACTTTAAATAAAGCGGTTATCTTTAATGTTGTTGATACAGACTCATTCATCAATTATTTGCAGTAAAAATGCTGATTACCGATGTATTTTCCATGTGTCTGCTATTGAAATATTACCTATCTAGTTAACGTTAGCGTTAGCTCGTTGCAAAGTGCAACATACTAATGTCACAATGATAAAATACTAATAATACTAATACTAATAATAAAACACTAATGTCAATCACAGGCAAAGGAGAAGGAAAATATTGAGGGACAGCAGAGCAGGGTCAGTCAGATGTACAGTGTCAGGTAAGGGGGTGAAGGGATAATGACAGAGTTTTTATTTAGATGAGCAGTTTCTTTAATGTGTTTAGTGTTGTGGCTGTTCAGCAGATGAACATCACAGGCTCACCTATTTACAGTATGATCTGTCCATTTAAGTGTAATGTAAACAAGTGAGTTATTATGAGTGTAGAAAACATCTCTCCTGCATTTCTTCTGCTTCAGGAGTCAGTCTATTGACCGTACACAACATAAATAATCTGAAGAAAAATCTGCTGTGATTGAACCTGAGAAAAACTTTGAAAATAACCATAATGAGCCAAAGTGTTTAACTGTGGGGACGTATCTTTATAAGTACAATTTGACAGTATTATTTGTGTCCCCCTCAAAAAAATAATTGTTAAATGAGATTTACGCCCTTGAGGGCCGGTGTCCTGCATAGTTTTGCTCCAACCCTAATCAAAACACACCTGCCTGTAGCTTTCGAGTGATCTAGTTTCTCAATTCCAAGGACGCAGGGAACGGACTTGTGTTTTTGTGGAGACCGGTCTTGCCAGGTCATCTTGTAAAAACAGGCATTATAGGTCCACTTTAGGAATAGCCCAAACAAGACCAATGATCAAACACACAGATTAGACAGACTTCAAATGTGTAGTCATTCATTCCTGAGTATTTGATATCTTGTGAAATTCTTAAGACGTCTATGAAATCTTCACTGACAACCCAAACTTGGTCTTCTTTTAGCAAAGCTATATATGTTTAGACATCTATTAAACTTCCTTCAAGCAAAAAAATAGAATAAAATAATAAAATGGCTGGGAAAATGGTATACTGACATGTATGTATTTGCATATACCGCTTTTAATAAAAAAGCTACCTCAACATGGTCAAACTATATCGGCTAATACTAAAGAAACACATTCAAAACTGTGGTTTTTCACATGGTCAAACTGTGTGTTGACATGATCACACTTCATGCGTATCATTTAAAGACTTTTGTCACCGATGGCCTTCCATACATTTGCAGTGTCAAACTGTCAACTTTGCAATCTTTTTGGTAGCTACAAATGCAACAGGCATATTTACCTCAAAGAAAACAAAGCACATGAACTGTATACTGTCAGGGTTCTGCCACTCCTGTCTAGTTAATTCCTGTTTTTTGTGGCAGAGTCCGGACACTAGCTCTGTCTAGTCATATCTGTTGTCATTGTGTCTGTATGAGCGCCGGTTGTGGGCGCGCTCGGACCTTGCGCGCTCCCGCGTGATGCGGGCGCGCGGGACCTGGGCGTGTTCGCGATTGCGCGTTCTTGTCCTTGTGATTTGTTTGTCTGCAGCGTGCGTTTCCCAGCGCCTTTAAGTCTAGTCGGGTTCTGTTTCGGGTGGTGCTGGGTTGAAACATGCACGCTGCGTGTGTGAGCGCACGGTAAGATGTTCATTTTATCGTGCGCTTGTGTCTCGCGTTCAGTCCTCTGTTGTTGTGTTGAGCACGTGGTGTGTGTGTTTACACACACACACCGCGTGCTTGTGTTGTCATGTGAGCACACAGTTAATGAGTTCTCTCATTGGCTGTGTGTTCTAGTCTTTTGTGTGAGTGCGTGGCTTGTGTCATGCGCTCTCCTGTCTATTGTCTAGCCCCACCCTCCTTGTTAACCCATTATTAGTCTATTATGTTCACCAGTTTGTTTGTTAATCATGTCTGCTTTAAATTCTCCTTATGTCTGCTGTCCTGTGCCAGTTCGTCGTCGATATTCCTCCTGTCCAGTCTTGTCCAGCCCTGCTCTATCCCTGCCAGCCCAGTCAAGTTTGTTTTTTTGATTGTTTATTTGTTTTATTAATGTTTTCCCCCTCGGGGTAGTTTATTTTGCTGTTTTGTTTTATTTTTAATATTAATAAATACCCATTTTGTTCTGCACTTGAGTCCTCGCTCTCCTTTCCCTAACCCAACCGTGACAGTATACATATTGTTTCTGAGCTTTTATATTTTTTTTGAGTGAAATGATATTTTTCAATCACATATTTTTTTGGTCACACTTTATTTTGATGGTCTGTTTGTTGAATTTAAGTTACACTGTAACTAATTCTCATTAGATTATAAGTAGACTGTTAGGTTGGGGTTAGGGTTGGAGTTAGGGGTAGGGTTAGTGTAAGTTGACGTACTTGCAAACAGGGGCGCCGCTAAGGGGGGGAAAGTTAGGACCCAAGCAGGGCCCATGCACTCTAGGGGCCCACAGAGATCTGCTTTATGATTAATAACAGTACTACAATGTAATATAAATTATGAATGTACCTCTAAATTACAAGTAAAACAATTTATTACAAATAAAAAATAAAAATAAAGGCTTATATCTGCCCCTCGTGTCTGTCGCTGTGAAATTGCACCCCCCACCCCCCCTCCCCCCTTCTTTCACTGTATGGTTCAGTCCGTCAGTAGCGGGAAGAGAGTTGCTGCTTTGTTGAGTGCGATCGTCAGGTAAACTGTTAAAGCAGCGATGTCCTGGAGGTTAACATCAGCTGTGACCCAAATCGCATACTTATGCACTATTCTACGCCATTTTGTGGTATAAATAATGTAGGTAGTGCGTTCACATTGAAACTCTAAAAATAATAAGTGCACTTTAATTACCCGGTCGATGCACTCAGCATCGTTTATGGGTCTCTGCTTATTTATGGGTCTCATTGTAATATAATTTTGTGTCTTATCGATTTTTGTCACTGTTCCAGTGTATTGCACATTGTATGAGACACTAGTGCAGTACAGTTATTTAAATAGTTACACACTGGTGTTTTGTGTGTTTAGAAATGTACAATTTTAGCAATTCTAGCCCATTGTTTTGTAACCTTTTTATAATGATAAAAAAGCACAATTGTTTAGAAATTTACAATTTTCAGTGAATATTTGATTACTGTTTCTTTTTTTGTACTACATTTACATTTGAACAATAAATCATCTGCTAGCTACAGTCATGGCCGTTCTCTTACTAAATACTGATAAGTAGTGGACAAAATCAATAATAAAATGCACAGGTCAGTATAACTACATTGCAGACAAAGAGTTTGGATAGCTAGCTTGGTAGTAGGGGGCCCATCCTCATATTTTTTTCATGGGGCCCAAATTTGCTTGCAGCACCCCTGCTTGCAAAGTTTCTTATAGTCAGTTAAATGTCTGTTGAATGTCAGTATCAACAGATATTAAGCAGACAGTCTACTGATACTCAAATGGACCATCGAAATAAAGTGTTACCTCTTTTTTTAATGGGCATGATTTGATCCAATGGGAATTGAGTGAATGGTGAAATTCAACATATTCCAAACTAGCATGATCCAAAAGGTTATTCCAAATGCAAAGATTATACAATAAAGACAAACCTTTCATCTTTATAATAATGTGCACCAATGCACTGCACAGGAAAATACCAGAAATGTGTAAGCAGTACTGCATTAGTTACTGTAACTGTCAGCTTAACAGTTATCGATTTCAAAGCTAAAATGCTGGGAAATGACGTGCAACTACTAACCATTACACGGCAGAGTGCAGCGACGGCATTTCGGTCCTCCCGTTTTTTGGAGCAGGTATTTGCCACTTTCACATTTACGGCCTTGCCCGTTATTACCTACATAAAAAAAAAGTACACAAACAACACAGAGATCAAAAATAATCTCACATCTTCATTCGATTCTCTCAGATCGACTGTCTCTGCAACTACTGAAGCACATTATGCAGCACAATTATGTATGAGAGTTTTGAATTGACTGGCGCCAGGTTACTTAGTACACAGTCATTCATATACAAATTACAGATACAGACATTCTGAAACTAGAGGGAAAAGCATTGAAAGAGTCAGTAAAAAAAATCCCTACAGTCAATTTGCACAAGTAAGGTGCTATTCTGGCAAACAGTGCAAGCTTTTGGTCAGTCTGATCTGATCAGCAGGAAAAGTCTGACTGTTGTTAACCAACATATCTGACACTTTAAACATACATGTTGATCACAGCATTACAGTATGACTGTTGAAAACACCGCAGTGCTCTGTGAAACAACTAAAAACAACTAATAAAAATGATTAAAACAGAATAAAATGTGTTAAATCAGGTTATAAAAAAATGAAAAAGAAAAGAAACACACATTTGTGTGATCTGTGGGACGCAGCACAGTGATCATTCAGTAAAGGCACAGCTAAACAGATGTGTTTTCTACGGAAGTCCTAAGAGGCCATGCATTAAAATATTTTTTCTCTCTTGTTATGTTGTGATCACGATTTAATTATCTTGTGATCTTGACATAACAACTAATTTTCTCGTGATCTCGACATAACAAAAAGTTGTTATGTTGTGATCATGACTTATTTTTTTTGTTTTTATTTATTTATGTATTTATTATTGTTATTATTATTAATAATAATAATAATATCTGACCAATGTCTGGCCAGGGAGAGAATAGCCTAGCTGCAGACACGCATTCGTGTAACATGTTAAAGGCGTTCAGAACAGCCATGATATATGCCATGATTATATTCATGAATATGATTATATATCATTATTTACAATAATATTCCCTCAACTGTTACCATTTTAAAGCAATTCTATATGGCGCAATTTTAAAGTAATTGTAAATATTTTGCGGAAAGGATTAAAGCAATAGCAGGATCATCATTCTTCATAATTTAACTCAAACATGCAGCAACTTATTTTGCGCCATATAGAGTTGCTTTAAAATGGTAACAGTTGAGGGAATATTATTGTAAATATTGGTATATAATCATATACATGAATATAATCATGAATGTACATCAATCACGGGCGTTTGCGCTCATAATATCATGGCTGCTCTAAACGCCTTTTACATGTTACACGAATGCGCGTCTGCAGCTAGGCTATTCTCTCCCTGGCCAGGCATTGGCCAGATATTATTATTATTATTATTATTAATAATAATAATAATAACAATAATAAATACATAAATAAATAAAAACAAAAAATAAGTCGTGATCATGACATAACAACTTTTTGTTATGTCGAGATCACGAGAAAATTATGTCGTTATCACGAGAAAACATTCATTCATTCATTCATTTTCTTTTCGGCTTAGTCCCTTTATTAATCCGGGGTCGCCACAGCGGAATGAACCGCCAACTTATCCGGCATTTGTTTTATGCAGCGGATGCCCTTCCAGCCACAACCCATCTCTGGGAAACACATTCATACATTCTCATTCACACACATACACTATGGACAATTTAGCTTACCCAATTCACCTGTACCGCATGTCTTTGGACTGTGGGGGAAACCGGAGCACCCCGAGGAAACCCACGCAACCACGGGGAGAACATGCAAACTCCACACAGAAATGCCAACTGGCCCAACCGGGTCCTGCCCCAACCGGGGATCGAACTAGCGACCTTCTTGCTGTGAGGCGAACGTGCTACTCACGCGCCACCGTGGCGCCCTCACGAGAAAACAACTTTTTGTTATGTCGAGATCACAAGAAAACGAGTTTTTATGTCGAGATCACGAGATAATTAAGTCGTGATCATGACATAGGACTTAGGACTTCCTAAGAGCCTGATGTTGGAGCAAATCTGATCATTTCTGAAAGCTGATTCCAGCAGCGGGGTGCGGTTAGTAGCTAAAGGCCGATTCACCCTGCTTTGACTGAACTCTTGGAATTTCTAGTTTACTCAATTTAATTTGTTTAAATTCAGCCCATATAAATTCTTTGCAACCATTTACATTAAAAACAAATGTGTGAATCTGATGAATCATTTTTTTTTCAGTGTGCTGTATAAGGATGGTAAACATGAACTGTCCAAATTTTCTTTGGAAATTACACATAACCTCTGTGTGGCAATAACTTCTGGTGAAAAAACCCTAGTAAGCTCAACCACTGAGTTTGCATATGTGAGTATTAGTTACTGTACAACACAAGTCTGGTTAAAAGACAGTTCTTTATTTGGAATGATGGTTCCATTGGAAAACCAGGAAACATTCCATTCCACACACACAAATGTTCTTTTATGGAATGGAAAGATTCCATTAAGTATTTTTATGGAACTCTTAAAGATGAAAAAAAAAGATTATTTAAAAAAAACCCAAATGGTTTCTGTTTGATATACGCCTAAGTACAGATTCAGGCAAACTAACAGTGCTGGTATTGCTCGATCTCAGTGCTGCATTCTACACTGTAGATCACAGCATACTTCTGAATAGGCTGGAAAACTGGGTTGGGCTGTCTGGGACGGTCCTCAATGGTTCAGATCGTACCTATGAGGGAGAGGTTACTATGTCTATATACAATATATACTATATATACTATATACAAAAAATAAGGTCAAGAATCTGTGTGTGATTCTGGAGTCAGACCTGAGTTTCAGTAGTCATGTCAAATCAGTAACTAAATCAGCATACTATCATCTCAAAAACATTGCAAGAATTAGATGCTTTGTTTCCAGTGAAGACTTAGAGAAACTTGTTGATGCTTTTATCAGCAGCAGGGTGGATTACTGTAATGGACTCCTCACTGGACTTCCCAAAAAGACAGTCAGACAGTTGCAGCTCATCCAGAACGCTGCGGCCAGGATTCTGACCAGAACCAGGAAATCAGAGCACATCACACCTGTCCTCAGGTCTTTAAACTGGCTCCCAGTTACATTCAGAATAGATTTTAAAGTATTATTACTGGTCTATAAATCACTGAATGGACTAGGACCTCAATACATTACAGATATGCTCACTGAACACAAACCCAACAGATCACTCAGATCTTTAGGATCATATAAACTAGAAATTCCAAGAGTTCAGTCAAAGCAGGGTGAATCTGCTTTCAGCTATTACGCCCCTCGCTGCTGGAATCAGCTTCCAGAAATGATCATATGTGCTCCAACATTAGGCACATTCAAATCAAGACTGAAAACACATCTGTTTAGCTGTGCCTTTACTGAATGAGCACTGTGCTACGTCCGACAGATTGCACTATTGTGTCTTTCTTTTTCTTTTTCATTCTTTTATAACTTGTTTTTACTCATTTTAATCTGTTTTTATCTGTTTTTTTATTATTTGTTTTTATTTTCTTATACTTCAATTTGATTTCTGTTTATGTAAAGCACTTTGAATTGCCACTGTGTAAGAAATGTGCTATGTAAATAAACTTGCCTTGCCTTGCATAGAGAGACACTGCATCGCTACTGAAGATTGTGGGTGTTTACAACGATTTGATGGATAAATATGACTTTGTAGCTAAATTGTTAGCGTTGCCAAACAACATTTCCCGTTGTTTACATCCTTGTTTACATCGTCGCTTCAACATACCGTTAACACTACAAACTGTGCATTATTTTAACAAATAAAATACTTACAAGTTGTGGCTCACAATCCATAGCTTCGTCTATAATGGTTGCAGCTGCTCCTTCTTTAAGGAGTTTTTAGCAGAATCCAACACTGAACTGGGTGAGATTCTGGAAGCTCTCCTTTGTCAAATGCTAGCTATATATTTTTATAATACTCTGGAACATAATTAAATTAAATTGTAAGCACTTCTGTCTTTGTGTCAAGTCCTTTGGAAGCCCAAATACAGAAACAGAAGAAGCTCTGTGAAAATAGCAGCGTTTGGACAGCATTTTAGCTTTCTCTGCTAAAACATTACAGAGCCTTTGGCCGCGCACCTTCACTGCACATGGTAAATGTGTGTAACCTGAAGCATTTGTGATCTCACTAACTCTGATGTATTTTTTTAGGGTCGCACTTTATTTTGATGGTCAGTTTGTTGAATTTAAGTTACATTGCAACTAATTCTCATTAGATTATAAGTAGACTGTTAGGTTGGGGTTAGGGTTGGGGTTAGGGGTAGGTTAAGTTTAATTTGACTTGTACTTGCAAAGTTTCTTATAGTCAGTTAAATGTCTGTTGAATGTCAGTATCAACAGATATTAAGCAGACAGTCTACTAATACTCAAGTGGACCATCGAAATAAAGTTTATCGTAGTGGACCACCCCTATAAGAATGAGTCCATAAAAGACTATACAAGCAAGTTCTAGACTCAGACTTGATAAAAGCCTCAGATCACACTGTTTAAATGTCACTGATCTCAGTCAGCCTTTAAAGGAAGTGCACTTGCGTTTCTCACTATCTTTATCATGGCTTATTTTGAGATAATCTAAAGATATAAGTGTATTATGAGTCAGTAGTACATCAGACATTGAGCTCATGATGCTCGACGTCTGATGGGTGGACTGCGGATTAAAATATGACCTATTTTATGTCAGGGTGATGAGGAACAAGTTAAGAAGGAAGTGGTTTAAACTTACCAGTACCTTCGTCATGACAGCTGATGTGTGAAAAAGAAGAAAGCTGTAAAAGAAAAAGATGCAATTCAATTATGTGCATCAATTCAACTCAATTCACCTTTATTTGTGAAGCGCTTTTACAATGTAGATTGTGTCAAAGCAGCTTCACATAGAAGGTTATAGTAAATTGAAAATGTCAGTCCAGTTATTAATGTTGGAGTTCTGTTCAGTTCAGAGTTGTTTAATATTCACTACTTAGAGTAGTAGTACTAGTTAAGCATTACTATCTTAACTATTATTCACATTTAGAAATTGCTCGTACGTCTCCTATAATCATCGTAGGAGGAAAACACTATGGATATACTATGGAAGTCAATGGTTACAGGTTCCCAACATTCTTCAACACATCTTTCTCATTTAACAGAACAGTGGAGGATGAGTAAATGATGACAGAATTAAATCTTTTTGGGTGAACTATGCCTTTAAGGTGATGTTTTGAAGTATATAATACATTTTTATATATAAAAAAACACTTTTCAGACTATAAAGGATCTCAAACCTTAGTTTTTGCTTGATTTTTAATGCTGATCTCCAAACCATATTACACTAGACTTATAAAAGGGCCTAAATATGAGCGTAAATGTAGCCTAGGTGATGTCACAAAGAAAAACAGATGATCCCATCTGACAGAAATACTACAGGCTATGCATGTGCACTAGAGATATGATCAGTGTGAAGGGATAGTACACCCAAAAATGAACTCATCCTCCAACATCCTGCCTACATTCTTCAGAATATCCTCCTTTTTGTTCAACATAAGACAGAAATTAACAGTGTGTGGGTCATGAATGTTATTTTTGGGTGAACTGTCCCTTTAATTAGCTTGATCTAAAGTAAAAGTTTCTTTATTTTTATTTGTTGTACTGTGAAGAAATCATCAATGTTTTGACCAGTTTTAAGATTGCATAATCTGTTCAAAAACAAGTTCATAACATCGTCCATTAAGGTTGACCCACAATAAACTCCAAGGTCGTGACATATTAAATAAATGGAGAAAAGTGCATGGAGATAGAGTTATGGTATAATCAGAGGAGTGTGCAGTTTTATGGAGACATTCCATGACAAGATCTGTCTTTAAAGGCTTGTCAGCCTGACGTATTGGTAAATGGTTACAGATGCTGTTAGCAGAGTTCAGAAGTAAAATCTACTATCAGATGGCAGCAAGTGCGTTGACATGATTAATGATTTAAAAGCAAACAGATGAGTTTTGTTTTCATCCCATGAGAGTGAAAACAAGCACACATTGGTATCAGCAAAGTTCAAGAGCCACTGAAGGATAATCGATGGGAATGCGAATCTGGATGTTTTCATGGTTTAATTGCACAACACGACTGACCGATTCACAAATGCACGTAATCGTTTATTTTTTTTGTCAAACTGTCTGAGAACAAACAGATAACAGATCACAAAATAGAAATTTCTCAACCAGAGAACACCCACAGGAAAGTTCTTATCAAGCTCGCTTCATATGACCTGGTCACTACGCAGAAAACCCACACAAAATGTACAAGCCACGCTGTTTCATTCCTGTTGTGAGTTGGTAGTGTTTAGGGGATCCCTGCGTGTTTTTCTAACCAATTAAGCTGAATGTCCATTACAAAGTCGAGGTTTACTTTGCTGACCTGTTTTGGAAGATCTTTTTATAGACTTGTAATTTCACATTGGTCATATACTGTATACAGTTCACGAACTCTCCTTTTGTACAAGGACAGAAATGAGTACAATAAAGACTACCCGTAATTGATGCATTGTTGTCATCTTACTAAAATGACTGGATGCTCTTTTGTGACTAAATCGTGAAGTGCATTCAGTTACAGCCTCTCAAAGGGTCAGTGTGAGAGGAACTTTGACTAAAAACTCTCTTACAATTGAGTTGTATTAAAAAACTTTAACAAATAATCCATGCAAACTGATTATCACATGTCATAAAAGAAGAGCAGTGCACAAAACCATGTGTCTCAGATGAGCTGCATGATAATTCATATGGTCAATAAACATAAACAGTTCTTAGGAACTTTCCCTAGATTAAGCAGGAACGAATGCTTCTTTGGAATTCCCAAAACAAACGTTGGTGTGACATTATAACTGTTCCTTCGAATGTCTTCTAAAGAACTACAGAACTCTAAACTCTTTGAGGAATTTCGAACGCTTTTTCCTCTTTTGCCGCTAATTTTTTGAAACCTTTAATTTGTAACCCGTCAGACATTCAATCCGTCAATAATAAAAGTCTCCCTAAATATATAGTTGAACATTATTGAAAAACGAAAGAAGCACGCAGAAATAAAAGCCACACTCACCAGATAAAACAGCAGAATAAACGTGTCGATGGCTGAGGTAGATGGTGTCATGATGAGCAGCAGGTGCCAGTTCTCTGTGTTGCATGTAAAGTGTCATTGATGGAGATCGATGACTTATATTTGAGCGCGTAGGAAGAGAAGGGCAAGAGAGGAGTGTCTTTTAAAGACTTAAAAAAACACTATTTATACAAACAGGCAGCATGTCCTTCAGTCATTCAGAATCATTTTAGAAGGTCATTTAAGCTGCTTATATTGCGCAAAATTTTCCTTATAAAGAGTGACTCGGTTCGTTTTATACGACTCACTGCTCAAATATATATTTATATATAATATATACGAGCATTTAACAAACTATTATCAAGGAACTTTTACCTTTAAAGCTTAATTTTAAGATTTAAAAACTTTAGAGTCGATCAAAATTGAATATCTGTCACTGAGGTAAGAAAAATAATGATGCTTTTCCTATAAATTAAGATGATTTTCTCATTTAAAGCACAAAGAAATATACAAAGTCTTGGTGATTTATGATTTATTTGAGATATATTTTAATACAAAAGAAAAGAACACCAAACATCAAACGTGTTTTTTGTTTTAAACATGACATGTAGGAACATTACATACAATAAACATCAAGTGAGCACCTTTCTTAACACAATTTAGCGAGAAAATGCTAATAAACTAAAATGTGCATATTTTACATTAGCACATGCATATAGTGAATAATGCAACAAAATAATATGCATTTAAATGTGTACATGACTGATTTTAACACATTTGTATGCAGAATTATGTGCGATTGTAAGCTACAATGTTTTATTGCTCATTGCATATTAAAAGCAATAAAAAAATAGATCATAACAATTTATGTTCCTCTTAATTTATTTATATAATTATAGAATTAGGTTTCCTGTAAAAACAAAACAAAACCAGAAACCATCCCCAACGTCTCAGAAGTCAGCATGCGTATGATTCATACGCACACTGATTAATGCATGTTTATTG
Source organism: Danio albolineatus (assembly GCA_903798035.1). Taxonomy (NCBI): domain Eukaryota; kingdom Metazoa; phylum Chordata; class Actinopteri; order Cypriniformes; family Danionidae; genus Danio; species Danio albolineatus. The sequence continues at coordinate 254,517 of CAIGQQ010031610.1, forward strand.
TCACACACACAAAACACCAATCATTCATGACACAAGGACTAATTTCAGTACCCCAAATAATCATGTGTTACTCCATATGAAGCATAACTTCTGCAATAGCATCAGCAAAGAATGTTGGTGCGGCTGTGTGGTTCAGCTCTCTTTGGTTCTGAATGCTGAAAGTTATACCGGGGTAAACGAGACACATTTTGGTCCGAATGCTGAGTGTTTGATCCACTGGGCAAGGAAGAATCCTAAAAAAAAAGGGGTTGACAGAAATGATTCAATAAAAAAAGATCAACGTCAACAAACATGTGAGTCTCATTTGTAATCCACAAATGAATAGGTTCCAGGTCTTTCCGTAAGTTTTTTATTGTCTTCACTTGCAAGTGCGGGCAGATAAAACAAACACTACAGAGTCTACATTACTTTAGAAAGAATTGCTGAGCAATCAAAGATTTCTAGATAAAAGCTTTCCCAGAAAACTAAAGATCCATAAATCTTAAGATCATCAGTGTGTTTGAATCAGGAAACAACTCTAGCCATTAAATCAGTGTATTATGACAAAGTAGAACGAGTCAAAACGAGTTCTAGAGATACAATACAGCGATTTTAAAATGTCATTTAATAATAAAGGGGGATTTTCAACCATTAAAACAACAGAGTTGTAATACAGCTGTAATATCTGTGTGAACCAAACGTTTCTTCTGACTTTACTTCAGAATTATGATGTAATTCCTTTTGAGAATATTTCATATTTTGACACTCCTCGTGCATGCTGACCACTGTATATAAATATCCAGTTTAATCCTCTTTTCTTTAATCAAAAAACAACTCCCATTCATTTTTACCATGATTTACAGCACAATTATATACATAAACACACACACACATACATATATACACACACACACACACACACACACACACACACACACACACACAC
>CAIGQQ010031610.1:255451-268387 GCA_903798035.1 Danio albolineatus
ACACACACACACACACACACACACACACACACACACACACACACTATATTCCTATATTGCACTATATTATTTTACTCTTCAAACCCCTTCAAACCCTATTTGCTAGCATGTTTTTAAATCATTTAAAATGCAATAAAATACAGTGTGGTCACAGATTTGTTTATTTATTTTAATAAGTATGATTTAGAATAGGTATATTATTATTATTTTTTAACAAAAATGCATCTGTTCCTCTGAACGATGGAACATTATTTCACTTATATCTTGGCATTTTATTGTTATGAAAGTTATTTGAATTATTAAAACACTTGTCTTAATATGCTTTATGTAAATAAAAATTATTTTTGTACATTTATTTGATGCTGACCTCTGTATTTTAATATACTGTTTAATCCAATTTTCCTTGAACAAAAAAAGAACAACTTTCATACATTTTTACCAAATTATACTTTGCCACTATCCTACAACCCCCTAGGATTCAAACATTTGCCAGCATGTTTTAATCATTGAAAATGCAATAAAATACAGTGTGGTCACAGATTTGTTTATTTATTTAGAAAAGTGTGGGTTAGAATAAGTATCTTATGTATTTTTTACACAAATGCATCAGTTCCTCTGAATGATGGAACATTATTTCACTTATATTTTGCCATTTTATTTTTATGAAAGTTATTTGAATTATTAAAACACTTGTCTTAATATGTTTCATGTAAATAAAAATCTACTTTTGTACATTTAATTTAATGCTGACCTCTGTATATTAATATCCTGCTTTACCCCATTTTCTTAAAACAAAAAAAGAACAACCTTCATGCATTATTACCAAGATTTACAGCAAAATTTTACTTTGCCACTATCCTTCAACCCCCCTAGGATTCAAACATTTGCCAGCATGTTTTAATCATTTAAAATGCAATAAAATACAGTGTGGTCACAGATTTGTTTATTTATTTAGAAAAGTGTGGGTTAGAATAAGTATCTTATGTATTTTTTTACACAAATGCATCAGTTCCTCTGAATAATGGAACATTATTTCACTTATATCTTGGCATTTTATTTTCATGAAGGAATCATTATAACTTTCTATGTTAGTAAAAATCAATTTTGTAAATTGTATTTGATGCAGACATCAAAATGGGACAAATATTTGACACCAATATGCAGAACTGACTGCTATATAAATCTGCTATACTGCATATTGTCTCACCGGTTTATTGTGAAAACAGGATGATGGTGAACCTCCTGTGGTCACATGTTTTGTCATGGAGCTCCGCAGGTCCAGACTGATCATCTGAGAGCCCGTGGTCATCATGGGATTGGACCAGCCGGACAAACAGTGCTAAAAACAAATCATGTTATTTATTTATTTTTTTTCAAATTCTGAGAACAAACTGATTAGCAAATGAAACACTATGTTTTCAGTTTCACTGTAAAATGTTTCTGGTTCATTCATGCATGCATCTAATTTATGTTGAGTAGAGATGAGAACATTTTACTTAAACACATTACTCATCATAAACCCCCGTCGCCAAACCAAACAATAAAAATGAGAATCTTCATGTTATTTATATAAGCATATACAGCAGACTCTTCTCGCTCTCGCTCTCTGTCTCTCTCTTTCTCTCTCTCTAATAGACAATCCTAATAAAAAACAGTCAGGGTTCCCATGCTTTCATGAACAGCAGATTCAGACTTTATAAAGCACCACTAATTTTAAATCAAGCACCTTTGTAATTCATACCTCAGCATATGTAGCGCCTTAAAAGCCCTTAAAATTCACTTACACTAAATACTTACGTTAATAAAGTCAAAGCAATTTTCAAATGTTTTCAATGTTCATGTTCAAAGAACTTTAATAAAATTTGTCAAATTCAATACTGGTGATATTCAAATGCGGTTTCTAGACACTGATGAAACGTCCAGAAAACTTCATGATCGTAATTGTGAAACAAACATCACTACTTTTTATACGCACGTACAGTTGAAGTCAGAATCCCCAATTTCTGTTTAACGGAGAGAAGATTGCTTTGACACATTTCTGATCATAATAGTTTTAATAGCTCATCTCTAATCACTGATTTATTTTATCTTTGCCATGATGACGGTAATTAATATTTAGATATTTTTCAAGACACTTCTATACAGCTTAAAGTGACTTTTAAAGGCTTAACTAGGTTAATTAGGTTAGGCAGGTTAGGGTAATTAGGCAAGTTATTGTATAATAACGATAGTTTGTTCTGTAGACTACTGAAAAAAATAGCTTAAAGAGGCTAATAATATTGACCTTAAAATGGTTAAAAAAAATAAAAACTGCTTTTATTCTAGCCGAAATAAAACAAATAAGACTTTCTCCAGAAGAAAAAATATTATCAGACATACTGTGAAAATTTCTTTGCTCTGATAAACATCATTCTGGAAATATTTAAAAAAGAAAAAAAATTTCAAAGGGGGTTTAATAATTCTGACTTCAACTGTACAACTATTTATTTAACAACATACTTTACATGCCTATTTGCACATATCAGCTGCATATATAACGTTGTATATAGTAATATATCTGTACATACACTTGTGAATCTGTATTTTTGCATTCACTATTTACGTCTATTTTTAAATATATCTATAATCTGTTTTTTGTCCTGTCTCTGTATTTCTGTTGCACTGTAGAAGCTTCTGTCGCAAAAACAAATTCCTTGCATGCGTGAGCATACCTGACAATAATTCTGATTCTGATTATTTGTCAGTGTTGTACAAGATTTCAATTTACCATTTTAATTTAAGAATTCCTCGGTTTGTTTTTCCTTCTGTTTTTGACGATTGAGTATAATTGTTTAAATAAAACAATGAACACATTTAATTTCAAATTTAATTCACGCCTTTTTAAGTTTCTGTGTTTGTTTTTAAGTACTTTCCAAGGCTTGAATCCATGTCTGAAATTCAGGTACTTTTAAGCACTTGCATGAAGTGTGGAAACCATGTATGACGCAAAGAAAAAACAAATCTAACATTGAAAACTGAATTATCCTTTGACAAAGCTGTCAGTTGCCTTATTAGTCAAGTGTGATAATCTCAAAGGCTAAAAAATCCATATAATAGTTCCGGTCAATTTAGGTGATTTTGAAAAAAACTTCTGAAATCATTGTTAATTCCAGTTTCCCAATATGAAACTCACAGAAGGCAAACCCAGGCTGTCTGACGGGTCAAAACTGCTGCGGCGATGGGCTTTGTATTTGTACGCTGGCAGCAGGGTCGAGCGAGGTATACTGACCCTAAAACAAACACAGAGAGAGAAAATAAACACTGCTAAAATATGAAAGCTTGGAAACAGATTATTTTTTCACTCATATTTTTGTACCATTTTATCCACTTGTATACAGTATACTTACTACTTATACATGTAATACTACATACTTAATACTACATCTAACATTTTTCCATGATCATTATTATTTTAATCTATCAGAGTCATTATTATTTTTTCAGGAACGGGTGATTTCTTCATCTAAATCTAATAATGTTTTGAAAAAAAGTTACATTTCAATTTATATAGACATCATAAACAAACACATTTGTATATATAGTTGAAGTCAGAATCATTAGCCCCCCTTTAAATATGTCCCAAATGATGTTTAACAGATTCAGGAAATTTTCACAGTATGTCTGATAATATTTTTTCTTCTGGAGAAAGTCTTATTTGTTTTATTTCGGCTAGAATAAAAGCAGTTTTTAATTTTTTTAAGACCATTTTAAGGTCAATATTTTTAACCCCTTTAAGCAAAATAGTTTTCAATAGTCTACAGAACAAACCATTGTTATACAATAACTTGCCTAATTACCCTAACCTGCCTAGTTAACCTAATTACGCCTTTAAAGTCAGTTTAAGCCGTATAGAAGTGTCTTGAAAAATATCTAGTAAAATATTATTTACTTTTATCATGACAAAGATAAAATAAATCAGTTATTAGAGAGGAGTTATTAAAATTAATATATATATATTTATACACATAAGCATATTTCTAATAAAATTAACACATCTGTAGTTTTTTACTAACATATTTTCACTATATTTTTATAATTTGTTTATGAAACATGGACTACAAGGTTGGAAAGAATTGATTTGACAAAAAAATAACAGTCAAATAATTTCGATCAACATCAAGATTAAGTTTCTTTTCTTTTTTTTAATGCAATTATATCACATATAATTAATACTATATAACCATATAATATATCCATGTCATTCAAAGCTGACCTCACAGCATCATCCAATCAGTTTAATACATCCTTAATCTAAAAGTCCCTCCAGACGGTTTATAACGCTTCACCTGATTAAAGCAGGTTCTGTTTCAGTATGAGGGTGTTCAGATTTGGGTATCTTGCATACTGGACAGGCGGCCTGTGCGTCCAGCGGAACCGCAAACAATCGACTGTTTACTCTGTAGCAGAAAGTGCCTGACAAGCAAAACATTAATTTAAAATCAACACTTCAATTTCTGGTAGCTTCATGACATAAAAAACCTGAGCTGAAGTGATTCAGCGCAAACACAAATCAGCAGATCTCTTACACTGATGTGAATGTGCAGACGGCCGCACCTCTTCGCTATCAAGAGTGGAAGACGCAAGATCAGCAACAGATGGAAGTCTGTGGAAGAAAAAAAAAAAGACAGTTTTTGCAAGTCAAGACTTTTTTTTACCATTTTTTGACATGGTGGATTTGTGATATCTCAGCAGCTTCTGTGCTTGTTCAGATAGTATGCTTCATGTAGTATCAATGTAAAAGTTCTACAAAGCTTAAAAGTAAAATATATACAAATAAAATGTTCTTGTCTCCTAAAATAAAGTCCAGCTTGAGTCTTACTTTCAGCACAGGGTGTTCAAAAGCTGCCCGCAAATGTCTACTTTGACCATTAAACACTGTAGTTGCGTCTGAGAGGTACAAAAATAGAGTTTGTTTTGTCAATGTGTCGAGAAGGCGCTGTTTTATGAGCAAATCCACCACCAAAGGACAAGGACTCAAGCTGAAATGAGTGTCACTGTGTTTACAAGTGCTGTAGAAGATCTTGAGCTGAAATTAATAATAATAGTTTCGCTTTTGACACATGTTGTTAGGGCTGGACCAATCACGACAGAATCGGACTTCTGACCAATTAGAGTACAGCGGGCTTTGAGTAGGGGGAGGGGTTTAGAGATAACTTTAAACTTTCAATAACTAAGAGATGGATGCTGCAATGTACATAATAAAAAAATAGTGCGGTACAAAGATTAATCGCACCCAAAATAAAATTTTGTTTTGACACATATATATATGTGTGTGTATTATATAAATGTATTATTTACATATAATACACACACATATATAAAAACTTTGCATAGATATTTAAATTTGTATATAACTGGCATCATATACATACAGTTGAAGTCAGAATTATTAGCCCCCGTTTGAATTTTGTTCTCTTTTTTGTTGTTTAACAGTTTCAGGAAACGTTCACCGTATGTCTGATAATATTTTTTCTTCTGGAGAAAGTCTTATAAAAGCAGTTTTTCATTTTTTAAAGACAATTTTAAGGTCAAAATTATTATCCCCTTTAAGCGATTTTTTTCCCGATAATCTACAGAACATTACACAATAACTTTACAATAACCTAACCTGCCTAGTTAACCTAATTAACCTAGTTAAGCCTTTAAATGTCAATTTAAGCTGTATAGAAGTGTCTTGGAAAATGTCTAGTCAAATATTATTTACTGTCATTATGACAAAGATAAAATAAATCACACTGTAAAAAAAATCCATAGTTTATGGTTATTTCCGGGAGTTGGGGTGCCGGAAAAAAGTAAAATAACGGCCGTTAAATTACAGCAATTTACCGTAAAATAACGAATATTAAATTACAGAAATTTACCTGAAATTTAAATTTAAGGAATTTTTTTGTAATTTAACATCCGTTACTTTACGGTAATTATTTTTTAAAGTGCTGTTATTAGTGATGAGTAGGGCCAGATGGAATCTGCAGGCGTTTTTTGCTATTTCTGCGGAGTGTTTTGTTAAAAATCTGCAGAATATTATTATAATTATAATATTATATTATGCAGAATAATTTTAGGAGTATCATAACAAAAAATGCAATATATGATATAATAATAGAATATATGAAATAAAAAGTAATACCTTTTTAACTTTTATTTAATGTTTACAATGCGAATCCAAATAGATCCACTTTATTTGGCAAACAAAGCAAGTCTCTCATATAAAATCTCTACTAAAAGACAGAAAATATTACTTTATAAACTGTGTTGTAAATAAATCATATGAATATTTTCATATTAGTCAATAATATTGCTGAAATTAATAAAAAAAACCTGAATAAATATAAATTTACACACATTTACACCAGTAAATAAACAGAATCAATGATGGGCTAAAAATCTGCGGAAATCTGCAAAATTCTGTGCACGCAGATTCCGTGTGGGCCTAGAGATGAGATATTAAAACTATTATGTTTAGAAATGTGTTGAAAAAAATCTTCTCGCCGTTAAACAGAAATTGGGGAAAAAAATAAACAGGGGGCTAATAATTCTGACTTCGACTGTATATATTTTATATCTAAATATAATTAAACATTTTCTCAAACATATACATGATTGTGTATATTTATATACACATACAGTTAAAGACAAAATTATTCGCCCTCCTCTGACTTTTATTTTCTCTTTCAAATATTTCCCAAATGATGTTTAACAGAGCAAGGAATTTTTCAAAGTATTACCTTTAATATTTTTTCTTCTGGAGAAAGTCTTTTTTGTTTCATTTCGGCTAGAAGAAAAGCAGTTTAGGGTCAATGTTATTAGCCCCTTAAGCAATATTTGTTTTCGATTGTCTACAGAACAAACCACTGTTGTACAATGACTTGCCTAATTACCCTAACTTGCCTAATTAACCTAGTTAAGCCTTTAAATGTCACTTTAAGCTGTATAGAAGTGTCTGGAAAAATATTAAGTCAAATATTATTTACTGTCATCATGGCAAAGATAAAATAAATCAGTTAGAAATTAGTAATTAGTTATTAAAACTATTATGTTTAGAAATGTGGGGGTGGGGGGTGGCTAATAATTAAGAAGGACTAATATTTCAGGAAAAAAGTATTTTAAAAAAAACTTTGGATGGGTGTAAAACTATTGAAGCAGACATATAAAACTAAATTAGCTCTTAAAGTAGCAACTATCTAAGATTTTAACATGATTTAGGGGTTTAGACATCAAATAGAAAGATAACCATCATTGGTTTACACAAGAGACCACTATCAGGTTTCATTATGTAACAAATGACACAATCTGAAGTCCTATATAAGGAAACCCACCCTGATAATAAGCTGTGGATGCACTCATCTCTGTTAACCTGTCGGAAGCTGCGGAGATCGCTGAAAAACTGCTCAGAACGATCAGCCAGAGAGCTCTCGGCATCCAGGAGGCCTGAAACAAAAACACACTGTGACATTTGTGATTCATAAACAGCACCTCTATGCAAAACTTCATGGAAAATCCAGAGTTGATCATTACAGCATTTAAATAACTGACCTGCTATCCAGTCATAGCCCAGTAAAGGCTGCATGCGTCTATCTGACGTAGTCTCCATCTGTAATCCAGCAGTCGAGGTGCTGTCAGCTTCTCTCTTCAGTCCCAAAAAAAGAAGAGGAAGAAAAAAAACACACAATAATACACATCTGATACTCTTGAAATGAAAAGTCTCTGGCTAAACGGTAACAGGTGGGGATTTCTTTCTGCGCTAGGTGCTTTTTTCACGTTTTCGTGTTCATTGGAAATCATTGTAAGCCATCAGATCTCCTCTATTAGATTAAATAACCTTTCAGTCTCAAGCCGCTGCAAATAGGTTAAGTGATTTTATCTAGTAAAAACAACCGTAGGCATTGTAAATGAGCAGACCAAGCCTAACACGCAACGTAGGGTTTATTTAACATTGTGGGGGGCAGAGATAGCATACACTGTTATCCCTAAAGTTGTATAAATTCAAAATACTTAGATTCAATAAACTTAAATAGCAATTTGTCTGCTCAATTACTCAGTTTGTTTAGTTTGTTGTACGATTTGCATGCTATTTTTTTATTCGATTGGAATGCTTAAATTGGATGTACTTAACAGAGATTATTCCAGTCTGCTGTCAAAGGAACTATGTGCATGGGAAAATGTGATTGGCTCTTTGTCTTGGAGCTGACCTGACGTCACTGGTGGATACAGCGTGAGCGCTCATTGTCTAATGTCTGCTGATCACTGTGAGTACGATTTCATAGTTTTATCTAAAACAGGCCGTACTTTGTTTTCCTTTAATAAACAAAGTATGTAACGGTTAGCAAGAAAACTATATGTTAGATTACGCTGTGTCTAAGGATCATGTTATTGTTCCGGTCAATCGCACACCTTTTAGGTTTACACCACTTAAACAACACCTTTTAGGTTTATTGTACCTAAGATTTCAAAAGTGCTGTACTAAAAACCTTTATTTCAGTCAACTAAAGATTTAATTAAATGCATTTGAAATCGTAAGTACAATAAACTTAAAAAGTATTGTTTTTTCAACAAGACGAAATCAGCTTTTTGGGGGCAACGAGTTTGCATAATTTTTTTAAGCTCAATCAACCGGTACAGGCTTACAGTGTAGTGTAGAATAGTGGTTCTCATCTGGTTTGGCCACGGGACCCACATTTTTACATGGTCATCAAGCCGCGACCCAAATTTTTAAGAACTGTAATATTCATTCATTTTCTATTCGGCTTAGTCCCTTTATTAATCTGGGGTCGCCACAGCGGAATGAACCGCCAACTTATCCAGCATATGTTTATTGCAACAGATGCCCTTCCAGCCGCAACCCATCTCTGGGAAAGGAACTGTAATATAATTTTAGGAATTATAATTAATTTGTATTTATTTGTTAACATACACAAGTAGTGACAGAAAAACCATGAGAAAATCAGCAAGACTTACAAATAAAAAATATTTTATTGCTGACAGTTAACAAAATGTATCAAATTGTAGAAATATTACAAAGTAAAAACGACAAACATTGTAAACAGCGGTTAGGATAAAGAAACAAAACTGAACTGTTAATAAAACATTAACACTGATCCTGTTGAACAGAACAAACCAGCCAATTGTAAAATGATTAAAATATTCATAACCATTTTTACATCTAATATGACAGCAATTATAAACACCTGTTTCACTTAACAGTAATTTGGGAAGATAATGAGATAACTGTGGATGTGCTTTACTGATGTGATAAGAGTTTCAAAGTTAGGGGTGATGGTAGACAGTGCTACCCGAAGATTGTGCTCTATGTCCAACCTGTTCCTTTGCTTTGACTCAAGCTGCACCAAGGAAGAGAAGCCACTTTCATACAAATACGTAGTTCTGAATGGGATGGGTTTGATCGCACTTTACTGAATTTCTTTTTCAGCGTCTTATTTATTTTTTCTAGCAGTATCAATATATATGTATACTATAAGTAGTATTACTTGTGTGTATTGCCTCTTGGTGTTGGGTCACTTACTATCTTCTTCATCGGTATGTCGCTTTGAGCAATATCATCAGCATGATGGTAAATGTAGTGTGGGGTTATAAGATGAAGCTTAAGATCTGCTGGTCCTATATCTTGATATACCATTACATACACGAATGTGAACTACATTGTACTGGGCATTTATTGAGAACATGATGGCACTGATTAGATATTGTTTACAGTAGTTTCCAATGAGGGTGTTATGCCAGTGTCTGATCTTCCTACTGAGAGTCAAACTGTGTCAGAATGTTTATATACTGGTGATGATATTCAATGCAAAGGCGTAGACATTTCTTTCTCTCTGTGAGCAGCACAATACATAAAACATTTCTTGCTTATTTCATTCCCTAGACAAATGACTTGCATGGTTCGGGACCTGTAGAGCTGCGCATTGATGGATCTGCTCTTCAGTGTTTGGACTCTCAGTAGTGAATATTAAACTACACTGAACTGAACTAAACTGAACTCCAACACTGAAAACTGGACTGACACTGTTTCAATTTACTATAACCTTCTATGTGAAGCTGCTTTGACACAATCTACATTGCAGAAGCGCTATAGAAATAAAAGTGAATTGAATTGTTATTGGCTTTTTCTTGTAATAATTTATGTAATGATCACTCTAAAATGAATAGGTAATAGCTAATAAATAGATATTAGATTTAATAGATATTAAAATGAAACAATGCCAAGGTGTAAAAATTTAGGATGGAATCCTTCACAGATATTCTGATTTTTATTGGCTGTTGTCATTTTCCTCTCTTGTCTCGACTCCTGCCACTAATATTTTATCTGCAGGTTTCTGCTGAGACTCTAGGAGGTTCACCTTTCGGGTGGTCTAACCAATAGCATAACAGCACCCACTGGAAAGGCCTCATCTGATTGGTCAAATTTGATTTAACAACCTATGCATGCAACACACAAGTGCTTGCAACATAAAATTGCTTCTCTGTGATATGGACATTGTATATAGTATATTATTATTGCAATAATGATCATTTTTAAACCCTTGTGTGCTGTTGGAGATGTTTCCATCCACTCTGGGGTATTTTTGAATCTTAATTTGGCCCATAATTAATTTTTTTTTTTACTTTCTCTGTGCAAATGCTATAATTTTTTGGTGACAAAACTTATTTTGACATTTAATTCTTTCTTTTTTTTAAATTCTACACTAATCTGGGCAAATTGGCTACCCTTTCCTTATAATGGTGGCAGTTTTTGCCCCATTGATTTTCCTTATAATGACATTTTATTGCAAAGACATGACAGCAAATAATCACGCATTCTTAATTGTTGCTGGTTTTCCTTGTTGGGAAGAGGTCATCCTTTTTTATATTTTTACTGTTGATCATCAGTGTCGAGCCCAGATTAATAAAGGGACTAAGCCGAAAAAAAAAAAATGAATGAATGAATGAATGTTGATCATTAGTTGCTGTGCAAAAAAAGCTAAGCTTCTGCCTTCTATAATCTTCTGTTTTACTCCATAGAAGTCCATATAAAAGCCAGAAACGTTTTTGCACAGGCTTATCTAAAGGGTTAATGCTGCCAACTGATGATCAACAGTAAAAATGACACAATATACAATAAAAAAAGTCATTATAATGAAAGTCAACGGGGCAAAAATTGGTCACACTTTATTTTGATGGTCCGTTTGTTGAATTTAAGTTACATTGCAACTAATTCTCATTAGATTATAAGTAAACGGTTAGGTTGGGGTTATAGGGTTAGTGTAAGTTGACATGTACTTGCAAAGTTTCTTATAGTCAGTTAAATGTCTGTTGAATGTCAGTATCAACAGATATTAAGCAGACAGTCTACTAATACTCAAATGGACCATCAAAATATAGTGTTACCGCAAATACAGCTAAGAACATTACGGAAGCATAGTAAATTTAAACAGTACACAAGGGTTAATATATTGTGAAGCCCCAGTGTTAATGTATATATGAGTGGTGCAGTTATGTTGAATGGATTAGGGCTGGTTAAACGTTAGATTCTGGGCAATGTCCTGTAACTCCTTACTTTATTAACATCCTTGTTAAAGTTTTCTTGCCAGGGCTTTGTCTCTACCTCGAAGCACTCTGATTACGAGATAATTAAGTCGTGATCACAACATAACAACTTTTTGGTATGTCGAGATCACGAGAAAATTAAGTCATGATCACGAGAAAACAACTTTTTGTTATGTCGAGATCACGAGAAAACGAGTTGTTATGTCAAGATCACGAGATAATTAAGTCGTGATCACGACATAACAAGAGAGAAAAAATATTTTAATGCATGGCCTCCTAGGACTTCCGTAGAAAACAGAAATTGGATGAATAAATATACGCGGGGGGGGTTGGGGGAGCTAATAATTCTGATTTCAACTGTATATGCAATTTATTACAATATCAATTCAATCAGCTGAAGATGTTATGCATCCCAAAAGTCTTTATATATGAATATGGTGCTATATTTAAGTACCTGGTCACTGTCTGCTGTGAGATCTGCAGATTTGGGAAGCATCAATCTCACAGATCTGCGCTGTTCTGTCCAGCGACTGTTCCCCGTGTCCTGCAGGAGTGTGCTGTAGGTGGTCACTTCTGACCGTTGACTGTGTGTGAGTTCATGTTTGTCCAGTGTGAGGTTTTCACAATCTGCAGGAAGCTGCTCATCTACATACACAAAGATATTTTTAAGCAAATTTATCAGTAATAATAAAAAAAAAAAATTAAACATTCATACATTAATTTTCTTTTTGGCTTAGTCCCTTTATTAATCAGGGGTCACCACAGCGGAATGAACCGCCAATTTATCTAGCATATGTTTTACGCAGGGTGCCACGGTGGTGTAGTGAGTAGCACGTTCGCTTCACAGCAAGAAGGTCGCTGGTTCGAGCCTCGGCTGGGTCAGTTGGCATTTCTGTGTGGAGTTTGCATGTTCTCCCCGTGTTCAAGTGGGTTTCCTCCGGGTGCTCTGGTTTCCCCCACAAGTCTAAAGACATGTGGTACAGGTGAATTGGGTAAGCTAAATTGTCCGTAGTGTATGAGTGTGAATGAGTGTGTATAGATGCTTCCCAGTGATGGGGTGCAGCTGGAAAGGCATCCGCTGCGTAAAACAAATGCTGGATAAGTTGGCGCTTCATTCCGCTGTGGCAACCCCGGATTAATAAAGGGACTAAGCCAAAAAGAAAATGAATGAATGAATGAATAAAATGATATACTGAATAATAATATTATATACTGAATAATAATATTATATACTGAATAAAATGCTATACTGAATAATAATATTATATACTGAATAATAATATTATATACTGAATAATAATATTATATACTGAATAAAATGATATACTGAATAATAATATTATATACTGAATAATA